>CAUYQG010091183.1:0-40478 GCA_963574415.1 Tarsius wallacei | reverse complement strand
GGACCAGCCTGGGCAACTTGGCAAGATCTCATCTCTACAATAAATTAAAAAAAAAAAAAAGCCAGGAGTGGTGGCTACAGCATGCCTGTAGTCCCAGCTACTTGGAAGGCTGAGGTGGAAGGATCACCTGTGCCCAGCAGGTCAAGGCTGTGGTAGCCATGAGCATGCCACTCCACTCCAGCAGCCTGGGCAACAGAGTGAGACTCTGACCGCCCCCGCCAAAAAAAAGAAATTGCCACACTGTTTTCCATAGAGGTTAAACTAGTATTTCATTCCCATCAGCAGCATAGAAGCATTCACTTTTCTTTGCATCCTAGCCAGCATCTGATGTTTTTTGATTTATTAATGATGGCCATTCTTACTAGGAGTTAAGTGGTATCTCAATGTGGTTTTGATTTGCACTTCTCTGATGATTAGTGCATTTTTTGATATATCTGTTAACTATTCATGTGTCTTCTTTTGAGAAGTGCCTAGTCAAGTCTTTTGTTCACTTTTTAATAGGTCTGTTTTGGGGTGTTTTCTTGTTTGTTTTTTTTGTTTTGTTTTGTTTTTTCCTTTCAGTTTGTTTACATTTTTTATAGATCCTGGAAGTTAGGCCTTTGTCAGATATACAGTTAGCAAATATTTTTTCCCATGCTGTGGGCTGTTGCCCCGCTCTCTTGATGGTTTCTTTCGCTTTGCAAAAACTTTTCAGTTTGATGAAGTCCTACTTATCTTATGGCAAATGCTTTTGGGGTTATGATAAAAAATTTCCTATTCCAATTCACATAAGAGTGTCTTCTGCATGTTCTAAGATTTTTGTAGTTTAATGCTTTACGTTTAGATCTTTCATCCATTTGGAATTGATTTTTGTGTATGGTGATAGGTAGAGTCCTGTTTCATTCTTCTGCATGTGGTCAGCCAGTTTTCCTGGCACCCTTTACTGAATATGGTCTCCTCTCCCCAGTGGTTGATAGTGGAGGCTTTATTGAAGATGAGTTGGTTGACGAATCAACGTTTTGCTTCTTGAATCTCTATCCTGTTCCCTTGGTTTATATGCTTGCTATTGCACCAATACTAGTTTGTTTTGATTATTGTAGCATCATAATAAATTTAAAAATTTGGACATATCTTCTACTTTGTTTATTTTGCTGAGGATTTTTTTGTCTATTTGTCATCTTTTTTGCTTCCATGTGAATTTCTCTACTGTCATGTTCAGTTCTGAGAAGAATAACATTGGTAATTTGATGGATATTGCATTGAATCTATAGATTGCCTTGAATAGAATGGACATGCTAACAATATTGATTCTTCCAATCCATAAGCATGGAATATTTTTCCTTTTATTTGTGTTTTATTTAATTTATTTGAGCAGTGTTTTGTAGCTTTCATTGCAAAGGTGTTTCATCTCTCTGGTTAGGAATATGCCAAGGTTTTTCATTTTTGTGTGTGACTAATGTGAATGGGATTATGCTTCTATTTGGTTTTCTGCCTGTTTGTTGTTGGTGTATAAAATTTCAACTGCCTTTTGCACAATGATTTTGTAGCATGAGACTTTGTCAAAGTCATTTATCAGTGCAAAGAGGTTTTTGACAGTTTCCCTCGGGTTTAGAGGTATGGGATCATATTGTCTGCAAAAACGTATAGCTTAACTTCCTCTATTAATATTTGAATACTCCTGATTTCTTTCTCAAGCCAGATTGCTCAAGCTAGAACTTCCAATACTATGTTGAACTGGAGGGAGAGTCTGGGCACCATTGTCTTGCCCCTGTTTTCGGAGGAAATGCTTCCAACTTCTGTCCATTGAGTAATATCTTTTCTATGGGTTTATTGCAGATGACTCTTACTATTTTGAGGAATTTTCCTTCTGTTCCTAGGTGCTCAAGGGTTTTTATACAGAAGGGATGTTGAATTTGTGAAAACTTTTTCTGCATCTAATAATATGACCATGTGGTTCTTATTTTTACATCTGTTGATTTATTGAACTACATTTATGATCTTGCAGACATTTGAACTATTCCTGCATCCCAGGAATGAAGGCTGCTTGGTCTTGGTGATTCCTGAAATGTGAGATATGTTGTTGAATCTAATTTGCTAGAATCTTGTTGAGAATTTTTGCATCTGTGTTCACCAATGAGATTGACCTGTTCTCTTTCCTTGTTGGGTCTTTGCCAGGTTTGAGTATCAGTGTGATGTTAGCTTCATAAAATGATTTGGGGAGGAGTCCATCTTCCTCAGTTGCACTGAATGCTTTTGATACTATTGTTATAAACTCCTCCTTGTATGTTTTATAGAATTCCCCTCAGAAGCCATCTAGTTGGGTTTTGTTTTTGCTTTTTTTGTAGGTAGTTTTCTTATGATGAAACTGATTTCCTGGGTTATCATTGGTCTAATTAAGATTTCAATTTCTTCTTGTTTCAACCGTTGGTGGTTGTATGACGTCACAAAGTCTTCCATTTTGTTTAGGTTTTCAAGTTTGTTTTCATACAGGTGTGCATAGTAATTTCTGGTGATTTTTTGAAATTATTCAGGATCAGTTTTAACTTCATCTTTGGCATTTCTGTGTTTATTTGGGCTTTTTCTCTTTTTTTCTTAGTCAGACTGGCTTAGGGGCCCATCTATCTTTTTTTATTCTTTCAAGGATCCACCTTTTTGTTTCGTTTTGTTTTTTTCTACGATACCTTTGTCTTCTATGTTTCACAGTTGAGATTTTATTTTGGTGATTTTGATTCCTCTGCTTAAGTTAGGGTCATGGTCGTCTCGTCTTTTCAGCTCTTTAGGTGTGATGTTAGTCTATTTCTTTGTGATCTTTCTGTTGTTGTTGTTGTTGTTTTTAATTTGGATATAGAGCTATAAATTTCCATCTAATTACTAATTTCATGGCATCTCAAAGATTCTGGTAAGATGTATCTTTGTTTTCATTTGTTTCCAGGAATCTTTTAATTTCTATCTCAAATTCTGTGTTGACCCGTGTGATTCAGTGGTATGTCATTTAGTGTCCATATCTTTGTGTATTTTGGGGGCAGGGGTCTTGTTATGAGTGATATTTATTTTCATTGCATTGTGGTCTAAGAAGATGCATGGTACTATGTCAGTCTAATGTAATTTGTTTATGCTTGATTTATGGCCAAGGATGTGGTTGATCTTGGAGTTTGTTCCATGTGGTATGAGTAGAATCTATATTTCATGGTTGTTGGGTGGAGTGTTTCTACTGTAATTAAAAAAAATGTGGTCTGGGAGTTCTACTATATACTTTGAGGTGACTCCAAATTACAGATCTATAAATAAAGATATATATATATGAAGGATCATGGACTATGGCTTCATTTTGCCTAGATTCATATCTCCTGCATTTATTATTGTATTAAACATCTTACTAGGTACATTAAAAAGTGGTGAGATTCCTTATACACATTTTTTTATATACTCTAAATAGTATTTTATGCCAGGTATTATTTTAAAACTTATTTTTAATTTAATATCAAGTACATTTGTCTCAGCAAATTTTACATTTTTAGCTTAGATATTTCTATCATCCTTGAGTTTGCTTCCTTCAGCATATATACAGCCACTTTTCAAGAGTAAATATTGGCAGAACCATAAGTAGATAATTAGGGGAAGTAAAAGGAGCCTATGATTTTGGAGGGAGGAGTTTAAAAGACAATGAATGCTCTCTTTTTAAACTAAATTTTGAAAAACACAAAGAATAGTCAAATAATCTTACTTACCAAATACACTGTACAAATAACTCGGAAACTTAGAAAACTGAATTTGAAAAATGAAAGCAGCCAGGCTCGGTGGCTCAGCCTATAATCCCGCACCTTGGGAGGCTGAGGTGAGTGTATTGCCTGAGCCCGCGGGTTCGAGACCCACCTGGGCAACTTGATGAGACCTCATCTCTACAATAAATCAAAAAATTAGCTGGGTGTGGTAGCGCGTGCCTGTAGTTCCAGCTACTTGGAAGGCTGAGGTGGAAGGATCGCCGGAGTCCAGCAGGTTGAGGCTGCGGTGGCCGGGAGCGGCCACTGCCCTCCAGTCTGGGCGACAGAATGAGACTCCAACTCAAAAAAAAAAAAAAAAGAAAAAGAAAAATGAAAGCATTTGTTTCTTTGGTTTATTCATTCGTTCACTTACTTTCGTTATCCATTAAAAACACTAATCAATCTTCAGCTATATATCAAGAACTGTAAACATAATTGACACATAATGAAGAAATAGTGAAATAAATGTACATTCAAATAGAGGCATATGTAGAATTCTATTAGCTAACTGGGCATATGTAGAATTCTATTTGCTAACTGGGATTCTGACTATGTAGAGAAGGGTATAATCCAGAGATACAGTCTGGAGAAATATTGAGACTAAGGAAAGAAGACAAATTATAATGGGCATTTTTATTTTCTTGGAGATGTGAAAAAGTAGACTGTTTCAAAAACATTTAGAAATAGTTGAACTGTGGAAAATAGAGAAGGTCAGAAATAAGCTTAGATTTGTTGAAAAGTCAGCAGAAAAGTATACTATACACATGATATACCAGGTTAGTTGAGTCATTAAATTTTCATTTTAGAAAAAAAAGCCTAGACATAAAAATAGACTATGGATTTCAGGACAGAGTCCAGAGACAGGACTACTTATATTTATTAATTTTTTTTAAAAAAATGCACATGGCATTTATCATGCTTGAAGGACATCAATAATGAACTGTAAATCATAATAAATAGTCCAAACATCATAATAAGAATAGTGGGAAGTAAATCAAGAGCTGCAAGTAGAATAGTGGCACAGTCAAAATACGGCCTTTAAACATGTTATACCAGTGTCAGTGTCAGCAAGAAGAAATGAGGAGGACCAAATCAGAAATTTCTCAGGACTCCTGTTTGGACAGAATCAGTCTGCTTTATAAAATGGGCATGTGGGTGGTGAGAAATGAATGGATATTAGATGTATAATTTAGGTAGAATAAATAGTAACTGAGCTTAAACTAACAAATAACTGTAGTCCAAATTTTATAAACATATGGCTTTTCAGAAGCTGTGTGATACCAGATGGGAGACTGTGTGCTATGCACATAGTAATTAGGTCCTAACATCTTCTGGTTAGGAAGAAATTTATTATAATTAACATTACTCACTGGCATTCCCTCAAATACGTCATAAAGTACATACAGAGACATGTACCAAGGTTGTCACACCTGGTTTTTCTGCCAGTAGCAGAACAGATCACAGCCTCTTGACTGAGTCCGCTATGAAGTAGCTCGTGTTTTGGGGACTTGCACAAAATAATTTCAACTGTATCTTTAAATATTGGATTCACACTCAGGAAAGTGAGGATGTCACACAATGAAAGACACAGGAGAATAAACTGAATTAAGGCAAAGCCCTGTAACACTTTCTATCTTATTTTTATTCCATGGCATATGCTCATTGAATAAAATAATTCACAAATCAATTCACAAATTAAATACTTGTTACATTGCTATTTCTTCCATGCTTTCCTCTCTCCCTTCTTCCCTTTTGACTTTCTTTGCTGCTTCTTTTCTTCATTTTTCCAATTGTTGTCTTTTTTTTCTTAGTACACATCTTAAGGAATGTACATTAAGTAGGTGACTCCTTTGACCTGAAAAGCAACTTTCTTTCTTTTTTTTCAATCAATGGTACATGCAGACCAAGTTTTCATTAAGCTTTCTTTTTATTTCTTCTACCTACCTAGGGGGTACCTAATTAGTGAAACACTGAGTTTCTACATCACTGTCATGCGATGAAATAGATACCCATTATCTAAAAGCTGCCTTTTAGAGCAACAAATTATTTTTCTTCAATAATTAGGTATGTAGACCTAAATTAACTAAAGAAGAACACATGGTTTATGTAGCAATAGTTTTCCTCATTACTACTTCTTTCAACAATATTTTCCACAATGTGCATAGAGGCAGCTGGGACATAAGACATTAGGAAAAACAAGCAATGGTGAGAAAGAGAACTGAAAACATTATCTGCATAGGCCATATCTTTAGGCAAGTCTGGAATGAACTTACTAAAGCTAGTTCATTGTTTCTCTCTCCATCACCACTTTTACAGTGTGTTTTAACACATTTTGAAGCTTATGAGCTGACACAATATTACAAGACACAAGAGACACTTTTCTGAATTTATTAGGGCAAATAAATAAATAAATAATTGGTTGCCTTTTTTAATAACCAAAAGGAAAAGAAAAGTGATCACAATTGCAATTTTGGTATTTCATGGACAGGTATAGAACACATCTGAAAAAACAATTCAATTGTCATTAGCCTAATAGTTTCTATGTTTGAGTTCACTGTTTTTCTCCTCCTTGGATGGAACAGCGTACTGTCATGCTTCACTTAACAGCAGGGATACATTCTGACAAATGTAGCATTAAGTGATTTTGTCATTGTTCAGACATTGTAGTGCATAATTATACACACCTAGAAAGTATAGCACACTACACATCTAGACTGCATGGTATTGCTTCTAGGCTACAGAATTGTCCAGCATGTGGGCAATTGTAATAAAATAGTAAGTATTTGTGCATCTAAACATACAAAAGTTGCAATCAAATTATGGTATAAATCATAAAAAACAGTACACCTATATAGGGTACTTACCATGGATGGGGCTTGTAAGACTGGGGCTTGTAAGAATGTGAAGACCTAGGCCATTACTGTACACCATTGTAGATGTTATAAAATTTTCAACTTAAGGTACACTAAATCTATTTTTAAAGCTTTATTACTTCTATAATAAATATATATAAATAACACCACAATTGTTTTATATTTTCTCACTCAAAAGATCTCTATTTGGTAGACAAGTTAGATTTATATTTTATGAAAAGGAGCTGCAGCAGAGTTAAGTAGTTTACTCAAGGGCACACAGATGTTAAATATTGAAGAACTAAAACCAAAATAAGTACTGGGATTAAAGTACTCACACATTTAACCTCAGAAGTTATTCAATATTTATTTACTTGTTTTAGTGTATTAGCATCCTGGCCTTCTTTCTATCTTGTTTGTCTATCTCTTTATATATGGCCCTTTTATTTTTTTCTTCCATGTATACATTTCAAAATGTATTTTTGTAAACCATTTAGAAAATTTAATTCGTCATATTTTTCTCTTAAAGCTTAAAAATCTACTAAAATCTTTTCCAAAAATCTCTGATAATAATTATAATTATTAGAGAAGAACTGAGTTTGATTTTTTAAAAGCTCTTCAGATGTTTCCTTAACTGTTTTAATTATTTACATACACAATATATTTTATAAACTGTTCTAATGTTATATAATATTTATTTAATATATATGCATAAAATATAATATATTTAATATATAAACAAATCTTATTAATTATTACTGTGCATTGTTTATAATAGCGTATAATATATTAATATACAAATACTAAATAGAGTATATTTTAAACATTTGCATGCACACAAAAATTGTTATAATTATTATACAAGAAAATTCTATTTATGCATAATATTGCCTATTTCATTTCATTATTTAAAAATATGCTTGTCTTAACAATAGAAAGTATTAATAAGAGTAAAATTAAATAATATAAACAATAAGTTTACATTTGGGGAAAATGTTTCTGTGCACAGGAATTCATTTTTCTATTGTTAGTGTTTTAAATTGCATTTTGTAAAAAGTAGTAAGCATGAGATCACGCTTCATACACCGTTTTGTAACATGGATCTCAAATATTTTATAATTTACTATTTCAGAAAATTCAAAAGTCAACAGAAGGAAGATTTTTTTATAAATTACACAAATTGATAAAAAATTTATTATTCATTATTGAGGTCTCTAATTCCATCTTCCACCCTTTTCCATCACCCATATTCTAATGTTGTATTCATCATACTTATAAATGGCTTTATACTCTTGTTACAAAAACAGTGGATCTCTAAATTATATTTGTACTCAGTTCATGTCACCTTGCTGATAATATTTGATGTTCTTCCTAAAATAACTTTGGGTATTGATGGTGGTGGGTGAGCATCATTCTTCCTCTTCTTTATTCAAAATTAGTGAAGTATGAAAAGAAGATCACAAATAGTAATCAAAATACGATATTACATTAACTTAGTACTAACACCATTGGAAGATAGACTGAGATTATCTAACCACACCATATTTACCCGGCGATAAGCTGAGGAATTGGAAAATATCTCCCTGTGATGGGGTAGGGGAAGGGAGGAAAGTGGGTTAATCCTTACCCTAGTGAATTTAAAGAGGGCAAAGGAAACAAAGGGTAAATGAGCTGCATGGAAAAAAAAATCAGAATCAATGCAAAGAAAACAAAAGTCATAAGAAGTTATCATTAACAAGCAATTACCTATATCATATTAGCCTGTTCCAACATACAAGTAAGTATGAAAATTAGAATTTCAACATCAAATAAAGCTCTCTACATATTACAAGGAAAAATATTTTGGCAGCCAGAACTTTTCTCAATATCATAAGTGATGGGTGAGCATATTGTTAAAAGTTTTGCAATGGTTTATTTTTTGGGTGAAAATTCTGAATATGAACTAATGGATTTACTGGATTTTGGAAGGAGGAAAAAATATTACGTAAAATGTCATTCATTTGCAAGTGACAGAATTAAAATTTGATATCTAACTTAAGAAAAGAAAAATAAAGAATTCTGAAGTACTTCATAAAACTCAAGTTAAAAGAAACGGTTGAGTATCAAGGACAAGTATACATAGAAAGCAGACCATCTTCTGTGTTCCTCTCTGTGTCTCTCTTTCTTAGGTCTCATTTTTTTTTCTTTTTCATGTATTACTTTCTTTCCTTTTTTTTCCTTTCTTTTTTTCTGCATCCTAAGAGTTTTAATTTTTTTTAGTTTATACAACAGTAAATATAGGCATAATCTCCTCAAAACTTTGTATCTGACAAGCCAAGATACCAAACTCTTTCTGAATATTTGTTTCTAAATTTGTTGCTGAGAGCTCTGATTCCTCTTAGGACAGTGGTCACCGATGGCAGATGGCAGGAAAACACTGCAAGTACACTAATGGGAATAGAAGGAGCGAGAAAGGCCAAAGCCTGGGAAAGTTGTGTTGCACAGATTATGTCATTGTGTGCATTAAAATCTGATACCAATAACTAACATGCAAACTCAATTTTGGCACTTGCATACACTCTGGTAGTAACAAATCACTTTTAATCATATCTAATGTATTCAAATCATTCGGCCTAAAAGGCAATTGCATACCCAAAAGAGGAACACCATCCAAAAGATTGTTCTACTATTACAATCAGAAAGAATGAGGTATCGCTACCGTTGTGACTTCACACACACTTTCTTTGACTTTGGTGTAGTGACTCTGCAAGCTGTTGTCTTAATGATTATATTTTACAAACTTCAAGTCTCCTATATACAATAGGCAGTTAGAGGCAGATTGTTCACAACTTTTCACATTTGCTAAATTGATAAATAAGTAGCAGTTTTGCAATGGTTTTATGCTAGAAAACATATTAAATAGATAAGGACTCATATAAATAAGAGAAACATTCAGAAACAGACATAATTTATTGACCTTCTTCCATTAATGTTTAATGAGCACAGTATTGGGAAGAATAGCTCATTGCAGCTTTTTTTTTTACCTTGGTTAATTTCTGTTTGTGTAAATTTCTACACTTAACATTTTCCATAAGGGTATTATTAATTAATATTGATAACTAGTAGTGAGATTTCTCATTCATAACACTTGATGTTTTATTGGAATCATAACTCCCTTAAACATCAATAGACCCATATATTTCATATTGTGGACCTAAGTTATTAATATTAAATTTCATAAATATTTCTTAACCACATTATATGAATCCCCTAAATAACTAAAACCATCAGTCAAACCTGAAGTATATGCGCTAAACTTTTTATTGTTAGCAGGAAATCTTGATTTTATTTCCATCAAAATTGCTTTGCAGGGCAGGGATCTAAGCACCTTAAAAATATATGTTTATCCCACATGACCAATATCCTTCTTAAAATATCATCACAAACATCCACAGGCACTCCAATATAGTTTTTTTTTAGTTGGAGTCTCACTCTGCTACCCAAGCTGGGGTGCAGTGTCATGTTCATGGTCATCACAGCATTTACCTGCTGGGCTCAGACAATCCTTCTGTTTCAGTCTTGTAAGGAGCTGGAAACACAGGCATGTGCCATTATGCCTAGCTAATTTTTTGATTTATTATCGAGACAAGATCTCACCATGCTGTCCAGCTGGTGTTGAATCCCTGGGCTCAGGCAATCCTCTTGCCTCTGCCTCCCAAAGTGTTGGAATTACAGGTGTGCACCACTGTGCCCAGTCACTTTCAAACATGATACTCTTTATTCTCAGAGGAAAAATACATCTGGGGTTGTTGGGGTGAAATGGAACCCTCACTGGAAGTAGTCTGGAAAGAATCAGACTGTTCCCACTGCTGAGGCTCCCCTGATACCTTAATTCCAATGCATAGATTTCCATAATTTTCTACAAAGCACCGTAATTTTAGATTTAAAATGTGATTTAGCAGTAATACATCAAGCTTCATCGTGATCTGAGTCTTTTTTTTTTAAATCAGTGAATATATCTAAAAGTCTTTCCCTGATTATCTTGTTGCCATTGAAGATGGGTTTTTCTCACTCTTCTGTAAAGTCTTTCTGAATGCTAAAATTTCCATAAAAGGGAGCATGAATAAGTAATAACATAGATGCCCACTATAGTCTTAAAAAATAATAATGTATCTGATGTTGTATTAGTCAGGGTTTTATAAAGAAGCAGGATGTGCCTGTGTGTGGGGAGGAGGGGGCAAAGTTCAAAATTTGTGGAGTTGGCCAGGAGGCTAGAGACCCAGGGACTAGTTCATGTTGCAGCTTCAGTCTGAAGTCTGACTGTAGGAAGATTTTCTTTTCCTCAGAAAATTTTAGTCTTTTTCTTGTAAGACCTTCGATTGATTGTATGAGACACACATATATTTTGAAGAATAACCTGTTTTATTCCAAGTCTACTCATTTAAATATTAATCTCATCTAAAACATACCTCACAACAACATTTAGGTTGGTGTTTGATCACATATTCTACTGTAGCCTAGCCTTGTTGACATATAAAATATAGCAGCATAGATGTGTTAAGTAATGCAAATCTCAAACATTTTATCTTGGAACACTTGATGATTTATACCCATAACATCTATGAAATTGGTATTGCTACCACGGTTTTATGGTAGCCGAAAATGAGGAAGAAAAGTCTATTCTGGTTTTTCAGCCATAAAATGAGTTCAAATTATTGAGACTGTATTCACCGGCTAAGTTGTACCTATGAATTTAAAGAAAATGAAATGAAACAGTTGTTTCCCAGGTACTTCATTCTTCATAATCTGTTACTGAAGAGATTTTATAAGAGTCAGAATCTTTCTAGTATAAAGTGCTTCTATAAAATAGCCATTCAATGTATAAAGAAGAGACCTATAAATTCTTTATATAGAAGAGAACATCACCTAACTCATAATGCAGAATAATGCCCATCTTGCTGAGTCTTACGATTGGAAGAAGTTGGATTCTCTTAGGGCCCAATACAATATAACTGCTCTCGTCATTTTCTCAGTTGCCCAGGAACTATGCAGAATGAATGACCGATTCTGCCAGTTCTGAACAAAACGGACTTGACAAACCCTCAACTACCACTTAGGCTTGTTTCTCAATTCTATTTTTCAGTAAGGACTTCCAGAACTACACTTTTATTTTAGAATACAGGACAGCAGGGCAGAGATAAAATCTTCTTGGTTTATAACAAGGGTTACTTTTTGTCTTTCCATATTGCATAATTTTTTCTATTATCAATACTGAGGATGTGTTGTTTTAAGATACAGAATCACATCTGCTTGAAATGACATAATAATTTTATCCATCCAAGAATATTATGGAGGAAGATTGAATTCCTATTTCTTTAATCAGAATGAAAAGAAATCAGAATATTTTAAGTTTGTGTGATTCTAGTGAATACTCACGACTTTAGTAATTCCAGTTCAGACTGCACACACTTGCCTTCTACCTTTCTCAGTAGATATGGTAATGTGGAGACATGATCTGAAAATTGTATACATTTTTTACTTATTTATCTTATTATGTCCATCCCTTCATCTTCTATCTGCCTAATTATAGTCTCTTACTCAATAAAAATATTTTAAATTGCCAAATTCAGAATTTTTTTCTCTCCTACATTCTACATTTTTCCCAACTCCACTGATTTGCTGACTTGCAAAGTTTTCACTGTTTTAACTCCTTCCATATTAACTCCTTCCATATTACTCTTCGAGGATTCAGTGCTACATTGTAGAATTTTCCTGTGATGGTGATATCTGTCTTAATGGGGTAAATGCAGTGCTCTGGTGTTTAGTGGAGAGATTGTATATAACCTCTAGAATCTTCTAGAACCTCCTGCGTATAGCCTCTAGAACCTTCTCACAGAAAAGTCAGACATTGATTGTACTTTTCATAAAGGGCATTCTATTCTGCATTTTATTTTTGTTTCTTCTGATTCAGAGTACCTCAGCAATTTCATTCAGAACACCAAGCTGGGATTTCTCCTGAAGTTCTTGTCTGGGCATTAAAAATGGCAGACAGGGCAGGGAAAGGTATCATCTAGAAATAAATTTCCAGGATAAACTGATGCAAGAATTACAAAATGTGTCCACTCTTGATGGCCAATGAGTCTTTCAAGTAATACAGAAGAATGTGGTAGCTAGACTCTTCTTGGTGGTTGGCCAGTTCTGTCACAAATTTTACTCATTTATGCCCAAAGGTGTTGGTTTGGGTAAAGTTTCCTTCAGAAAGGCTTCCCCCCTCTCTAGAGCTCAAGACTCAGTAAAAGTAAGCATTTCCGCCTAACTTTCAAAGATTTACAAGGTTTAGGTTTTACTGACTTAGCATGCTGATGGCAGCTTCTAAAGTCTTATTCAGTACCCTGCATTTTAATTCCAAAGTAATTTACACCATGCATGTCCACCACATATAGAACCACCTAAAGTTAAGTTCAGTGACTTTTGTTCTCAAGAAAGTAGTCAAGTCCAAGAAAATGCTCATTTCTTTACAGTGTAGTCATCCAGAGAATTTCACCTTATTCCATGACTGGACAAACTGATGACCAATATTCTTAAAAACAGTTTGTTGATTGGCTAACTCAGGGTTGAGACTGCAGTAGCCTCCGAGTCACATGCAGTGCAGAACTGAGACCTCAACAATATCTATGAGTATGGGTTCCTGCAATTAAAGTGTGCTCATAGCCCTGGAAATAACTTCTGTAATATTTTTAAAATCATCGTATACTCTCCCTCTCTCTAAGTCCATCTATGTTATGGGAATCTAAAAATAAATTCAGCCACAACTTACAAAGAAATAAGCTTGCTTCCTTTGCCTTTCACCTACTTGGTCTACCTCCAAAAGTAAATCTGATTAATTGAAACATGTCACATTGATTGTCCACACCAGTGATTTTCAAAGTGTGGCCACTGGTGCAACAACACATTCTGGGGGCACCCTGAAGACATATTGAATCAAAAATTCTGGAGACAGACTCAGCAATCTAAGTTTTACATATCCTTTCTGGTGATTCTAATGCACCTAAATGCTAACGGCCACCCCTCTACACACAATCTTGCATTGGTTTCCCGAGTTAAAACCAAAGTTTTTTCAACACCGTAGACATAATGGTATTTTCTCTTTTCATACGTTTTCCTGCTTGTTAACCTCTTTAGATACATGATTGTTTCAGCTGTTCCTCAGTTAAAACAGATTCTCCTGCATCTCCTTACTGTCCTCATTCTTTCCTTTGCCTAATACTGCAGCTTCCCCAATAATCCCCATACCTCAGCAGGCTCCCTCTTGACTTGAATATTATTCAGTGAGTCCCTTTTTACTCCTTGCCTAAGAGTTGCACTTTCCTACTGAAAATCTTTATCCTCACTCTCCGTTGACATTTTTCCTTAATATTCACCACTACCTATCATATCATATTTTACCTCAATTTTGGGTGGTAATTGTCTACTCTCTATATTAGATCCTAAGAACCAAGAATCTGAAATATAGTTTTTTGTTTGGTTTATTACTTTACCCTATGCAGTTCACATTTGAGATGCAAGACTATCCAACATTGTATGGAAGTGGTTAATAAATTGATGTGCAATGATTGGGCAAAGACAGCATTTTATGTAGGTAAAAAATAAATACATAAATTTCTTCATGTTCAATATCAAATATATGTATGTTTAATTAATATGTCAGATATTTATTTCATAGCACAATTGGATGACTTGTTTTTCAGGATACATCAACTATGTATTTTGCATTTTACAATTGTACAAAAGTACAATAGGAGACTCCCAAAAAGTTATCTTTTGGAGAGCATGCCCCTTGTAGTACACTTGGAATTTGCTCCTTCAGATCAAATCATTAATGAAAGTTTTTATCTGAAAGTTTTGAGAAGGTTGCATCACAATTTGCTGATAGAAAGATCCTGCATTGTGGCAAATGGGTGACTAGTTCCCCCACCATGACAACACAACTGCCCACACTACGCTAAGTGTTCAGCAGGTTTTGACCAAAAACTACACGGCTCCCATGTTTCAACCTCCCTATTGACCTCATCTCACCCCAAGCAACTTTGCTTTGTTTCTCCTGATGAAGAAAGTCCTTAAGGGAAAGCATTTTGCAGATATGGAATAGGTGAGACAAAAAAATAGCAGAAGAACTAAAAGGATCAAAGTTGACAAGTTCAAAAACTGCTCTGAGCAATGGAAAAAGCATTTCCATAGTTGCATTGCATTAAATGGAGAATACTTTGAAGATTACTAAATTTTAAACATGTAAGAATAAATGCAGCTGGGCTCGGTGGCTCAGCCTGTAATCCCCCACCCTCGGAGGCTGAGATGAGTGGATTGCCTGAGCCCGTGGGTTCGAGACCCGCCTGGACAACTTGGCGAGACCTCATCTCTACAATAAATCAAAAAAACTAGCCGGGCGTGGTAGCGCGCCTGTAGTTCCAGCTACTTGGAAGGCTGAGGCGGAAGGACCGCTGGAGCCCAGTAGGCCGAGGCTGCGGTGACCCGGAGCACCACTGCACTGCACTCCAGTCTGGGCAACAGAATGAGACTCCAACTCAAAAAAAAAAAAAAAAAAAGAATTAATGCATAATTTATTTATAAATAAGTTCCATTTTGGGAGGTTCCCCTTTGTTTTCTATTTGGAACTTTAGGATGGCAGAATCTAACATGTTTCATACATTATTGATTGTATTGTATATGAAAATCTTGACATTTATGACATTGTTATGTGTTTTATTTTTTATTAACCCCACATTTTTGCCACAATTTTTCTTCTTACATAAAAGACCACTGCACTGTTGCTTTTCTTTCATTTTTTTTCAGAATTTCTTAAGTAATATTGAAATCATAACTGACTTTCTTATTTTGTGTATTTTAAAATATGTAGAATATTTCACATATCTTAGAAAAATGCATTATTTCATTTGATAATTATCTAAACTGGCTAAAATGCAGCTCACAAAGGGAGTAAATACCTTTTAGATTTTTTGTAAAATTATTTTTATTCTAAGGTAATTTTCACCCTTTATAATGTAAGCTCTCTTTTATATATGGCTTAGAAATACTCTAACAGTCTATAAGAAATTATAAAACACAGTAACAGCTATTCTGTAATGAAGTCTTTTCAGAACTCTATTTAATTTTACTATCCTGAAATTGAGAAGTCTGTCTGAATAAGTAAAAGCCACATGAACTGGAAACCAGAAATTTGGAATTTAATGAATTGGCTATCTACGCCTTTACCTAAGCCATTGAATCTCACTGGGTATCAGTTTCCTCATCTATAAAATTAGTAACTTCCTTTGAAAACTTCAGTAATTTGTCCTGATTTTACCCCCTAAAAATCACCACTTGTTTTAGACTTTAAATTTATTTTCTTTCCAAACATATTTGTACCTAAAGCATTGATTTTTCAAACATCTTCATTTCATTTTTTGGCATCTGTAATGTTTATTACCAGGTAAAAGGAAGAAATAGCTTCCTGAAGGATATTTGTTGGCTTTTGGGGGGAAATGTGTCAATCTGTATACTAAATACCTTGTTCTTACCTTGGGCTTAGTAATGATTTTCTTTCATAATTCTCATGGTGTATCTATTTTCACAAAATTTATTTGACCAGATAGAGTGGTATGTATTAACTTATTTACACCTTTACTAATTTTAATTCATATGGTCTCGTAGCTTAAGGTTTACAGTTAAATGTGGAATCTCTGTTAGTGTCACTGATGCTAGCATACTTGAAAGTCTTTGTTCTAATTTTTTTTTCAGTTGCATGAATGAAATTTCATAGCAAAACTCTTCCTTTATAATAAATTTGTCTCAAAAATGATTTTTTTTTCTTTCAAGTTTACTCTTGGAAAAAATGAAGCGAAGAACGCATAAAGAGCTGGATAGTTGTATCTATAAAAATAATATTGCATTGTAAACATTGAATCAACTAAGAAACCAGTGACCCAAGAACAGATAGTTATGTGAAATTACAGTGTTCCAAAAATTTTAGCAAAAAAAAAGTTATTAATCTAGGAAATGAAAAAGATAAAAGCCTTTTACTTGTTTGTTTATGAAGAAAATGCTTTGAGTGGTTAAAAACATTAACTACAAAGGGTTTTCTTTAATGGAAGTTTTAAACGGATAAAGAATAGATGGCTTTTATAGTTCTGAGCCTCAGAGGTTTCAGTTATATAAACAAGGATTGGACAAAAACGATGTATCAGAATTGCATGATGCCTTGTATTCTGAAGCTTCAATGTGTATATTGTTCATTTCCAGTATAAGGTCAATGTTCCTCTGTTGAGACAATAGAATTTCTGAAAGTGTTGCTATCTGTTGCTATTGCCAGTTGGTTTTTATTACATCTGTAGATTTCATTCATCTGTCTGCAGTTTCTCTCTACTTAACTTATCAAAGTGAGTTTTGCTATTTTAGTAACTCTGTGTATGTCAAAGGGATAAAAGAAAAAAAAACTCAGAATATTCAATAAAGCAATTCCTCTCCTCATACCTTGACTTTTATTCAGAATTATTTCACTTACAGTACCAACAGTAAGGTTTCCTTGTGAATAATTATTTTACCACTGCAAAAATATTTTAATAAATATTTTATTTAACAAATTCAAATGTTTACTAAAAACATGTATGAAATTTTTCATTTTGGAATATATTTTTCTGAGAGGTGTTTGTATTTATAAACTGTGTATTATTTTCCTGCATAAATAATTAGGTGCTGAACTTGATGTAGTTGTGACTCAGACTTTCAGAAAACATATTTTTGTCAGCAGCAAAGAAATGACAGAGGAAATATCTATTTTTAGACAGATAAACTCAATTTTTATACTATCAATGTGGTAATAAATAAGCTAACTTGATTATCCAAAAAGAGATGGACATTTATTCTATATTTTGTGTTTATTTAAAATTAATTTTTAAAATGCAGGCAATTCTTTTAGAATAAGCCTTATCTACCTATATTTAGAATTATTAGACCTAAATTAATCCATTATGATTTTACAAGAGTGTTGTATATGATGACTTTTGAGAAATAGATGGAAATCAAGGATAGCATAAAAGAAGAAAGTAATAAAGTGATATAAACTAAACCGATTAACTGGAGGCACTCATAGACCACTAAATTAGGATAATTATCAACTTATGATGCATAATCACCAATAAGTAAAGGATATTATTAACTTAATGTAAGGTACCTAAATTACTAAAAATTTGAAGAGAGAAAAGGAGACCACAAGAAGAATATCTTAGTTTTAGTGATTAAAGAAGGTTGTGTAAGGAGCTGATGTGTACCATTAAGAAGATAAAGAAAAGACAGGCAAATGAATGAAGATTGGACTACTCAGGAAAGCATACTAGGCAGGGAAAGAAAAAAGTGCATAGCCCTTTTTTGGGAAAGATTCTAATTATGCATGATATTGACATATTATTTTTTAGCATGGCAAGGTGCATAGTATCTTTTGTCTTCCTTTCTTTCCTCATGTGATTTTTTCTGTTCTTAACATTGATTTGAAGAACTTATTTATTTTAACCTTGTCTAATAAACGTTTGAGCATTTATTTTTCTGAACACAGATTTAACTATAGTACATGAGTTTTATTATATAGTAACTTTTAATTTTTTTATTTATAAAATGCAGATAATAGCACGTGTCTTCTAGGATTATTGTGAGGATTAGATGAATTAATAAATATAAAGATCTAAGAAGATAGACAGCAATATAATCATTGCTCAACATATGTAAGCTGTTTCCTTTCTTCATCTTCCTCTTCATTATTATTCTTAGTAATATCTGTGATTTATTATGCAGTATTTGTGCACTATTGTTCATTATTTGATTGTTTAGTGCACAACATAGTCTTAGACTATGTTCTTATATTTGTATTTTATAATTTATGAAATCTAGATGACTCTACTATTGTAATCATAAAATATTAGAACACATTTTTCTTGTGTTTACACTTCGCTCACTCTGTATCATTTCTCTTGTTATCTCCAACTGTGTTATTTATTTTAACTTAGTTTTTGTTTATAAAAATAATATTCAGTTTTGTAACACAACCAATTTAGCAATATTTCTATAGTTCAATATTGTTTAATTGCTGTATAACAAATTATCCCAACACTTAATGATTTAAAACAACAAACATTCATTGTTTCTGCATTTCTATGAGTCAAGATTCCAGCTGGTGCTTAGCTGAATGCCTCTGGTTCCTGATCTCTCATGCTATCACAGTCAAGCTGTAAGCCAGAAGGCAGTCTTATCTCAAGAGTTTGACAGAGAGGTGTTTGATAGTATTCAGTACCACACATGATAATTGACTAAGGCCCTTAGTTCCTTGTAGTTTCAGGTCCTTTCTTCCTAGATATCTCCTTAGTGCAGGTCACATTATGGCAGCTGACACTCATCTCAAAGTAAGCAAGGAAGAGAGAGGGCATGAGATGAAAGACACTGTCTTTTTGTAACCTAACCTTGTAAGTGACTTCTACCATATTAGAAGGAAACCCTTAAACCCCTAAATTCAAGGAGAAGAAATTTCACAAGGTATAAGTACCAGGAGTCAGGAATCATTAAGGGACCTTATACAGGCTGCCTACTACAAATGGGTTCAATGCTTGGAGCATGATCTTTTATCTTCACCAATGCAAGTTTGCATTATTCATTTCAATATTTATGTAGGCCTTAAGTTCCCACCATCAAATAGGTTTTTCTAATGTGAAATTTGTGTTCTGAGTTTTGCATTTTAGAATTTGTCTTTTGTGATTCCTATTTTGTCTCTCTGTTTTCCTGCCAAAGAAGGATCCAGGTGAGGTAGTTCTGGAATCTTTGCATATTCTGAAGATATACCACTTATCATGGAGCTTGATGCTGAGAAAAATTTTATCTCAATGTAGCTTCTTTTTTCCAGTGTATATGATTTTCTTTACAGATGTAGGCCAGATATATGCTAAAGAAATAAAACTAGGGCAATGATTTGGGTCAGCTACATATTTCAAGTTACTTAGACTACCTAATGACAGTTTCTTTTCAAGTCAGTTGTGACTTTCACCCTTGGGGTATATTAATGATAGCTAATAAAGACTGAATGATTATTAAGAGGCAAAAACTGAGCTCTATGAGTAACCTACATTATTTTAATTGTCATGAAAATTCCTTATGGTAGATACTATTTTCCTCCAATTTTTTAATTAGCAAAGGAGGTCCAAAATCTCTTATGCATAAGTCTGAACTAGATATGCTATGATATCCAATATAATTATAAAAGGTGATGTTGTCTACCTCCTCTATATTTTATAACAAACGCAGAGATGTCTACAGATGCACAGTAAAACATATTGATAATCAAACATATTAATAAAAATATTAACATGTCTGTATTAAACATTGGGATATGAACAGTAAATGGAGTTAATAAAGATTTTAAATGCCTTTATGGTAATTATATTAAATTTTGACACCAAGTAAGTTCAAACCAAACCTACAAAATCCCTTATATGTCAGAATATTTGGGTTTTGGAATTGCAGATAAGAAAGGGGATGTTAACATGTGGATTTATAGAAGTGTATGCTCAAAAGCTAGGAGCTTAAAATTCAGTGGTTTCCCTAGGTTTTTAAGGCGTGTGACCTAACTTTAAGATCCACATTCTTGGGAGGTCAGGAAGATGATGGCCAAGCCAGTTGGACTATGTGAGTCCCGGTGTGAGTGAGTGACTGTATTGAAAATTTTGGGTACATGCTGCTGAGTGAGTGAGTGTGTGAATGGCTGACTGAGTGAAGGCCAGGGAGCTAGTGGCCAGGGATCTCCTGGTGCAGTGGGTGGTGCTGCAGCTGTTGGACTTGTACCCTAGCAATTCACGGGATGCAGAAGCCAAGTGCCATTTTATTTATTTATTTATTTATTTATTTAATTATTTGTGTGTTTGTTTGTTTGTTTAAATCAATGAAATCCTTCCTGGGAAGAAAATACTGGGAGATATTGTCTAAGTGAGGGCTCCTGAGCAAGTGTCCAGGACCCTGGTACAACAGCAGATGTTGCAACTTCTCTGCTTGCTCCTTGGTCCCTGGTTCTTCCTAGGTTGCAGAAGTCGAGCATCATTTTTTTTAAATGGACGAAAGTTTTCCTGTGAAGAAACAGCAGGGAGGGACTATCGCCCCAGGCTCTGCCTCACCATTGCAGCAGGAGAGACTGCCAACTCCAGGCTATGCCTCACCACTTCAGCGCCTGGCAGGACACTGGCTGCAGGGGCTGTGAAAGGTGTCCAGAAGCAAAGTCCCACAGAAGAGGAAAAGAGATGCACACCACCACCATCTTGAAGGTGGGGCAAGCAAGTGCTCCAGTTTACTCACCACAGAGCAACAGATCTGATCTCTGTGACTGGCTGATTAACTACTCAGGGATTGATCATGACACAGAGGGAATATCCTGAAAGTGCAAACTTTGGAGGGACCTGATAAGTGCTGAGTTCCAGGCACCCCACCGCCTACCCTGATCCAATCACAGGACAAAAGATGTCCCCAGAAAAGGATGAAGAAGAACTCCAAAGTTCAGTGGTGAACCCAGATATGATCAAAATTCCCTCCTTTCCACCAGCATTCCTCTGAATGGCAGACACACAGATGGGCCACGACTGACAGGGACAAACCCAGGTGGAGCCTGGACATTGGTTGCAATAGGAGAACTTCATTCTAGGATAAGACTGGTTGGGGCAACCCCCCCAACTACCTACCTGGGGAAGAGACAATCCAACACCTCCCCACTGGAGGAGATCTCCCTGACAATACTGGAGTGGGAGGGAAGGACTGCAATCCCTCCCACCATGACTGCTCCTCCACCTTCCCTGCTCTGGACACTGAGGAGAGAGTGAATGAGGTGGCACTGCAGGAGAGACCTGATTAGAGGAATAATGACAGAGTCAGCCACAAGAGATCAGGTTATTTTGGAGATTTTTTTGTTTTAATTACAATTTTTTTAAAATTTTTAGACACTCTTTGCCTGTTTTTTTGTCAGGTCATCTATTTTTAAAGTGTTTTTCCTTTGTGCATGAATGTATATGTGAGGGTTTGATCTGCATGCCCCCATTTTTTTTTCTTTTCTTTTTCTGTTTCTTCTTTTATATTTTCATTTTCTATTTATGGGTGTATGTAAATGATTGAGTGTTCAGCTTTTAATTTTGTTGTTGTTGTTGGTTTGTTTTTGCTCTTTTGTTCTTCTGGGTTTTTTATTTTTTATTTTTATAGTTTAAGATGTGTGTCAATATATGTGTGAGGGCTTGAAAATTTTTTTTTATTCATATCTTTCTGTTTTTCTTCACTATTCACTCTGTGCTTTGCACAAGGCACGTGTGTGTGTGTGTGTGTGTGTGTGTGTGTGTGTGTTTGTGTGTGTGTTTAATTTTCTTGGTTTTTTGTAGTTTGTTTTGTTTCACATTGTAGTTATTCCAGTATGTTTTGGGGTATGTGTTATGTCTGTGTGTGTGTGTGTGTGTGTGTGTTCAATTGTTTTTTGCATTGGTTTCCACTTTGCTTCATCATATAGAGTGGTGGAGGGTAGTTAGTGGGTCTCAGCGAACACATACCACAATAAAAGAACAATGTAATTTGCAAGTAGTCCCCTACTTTATTCACATTTCAAAAACTACAAGAGACAACAACACTTCCCATCCACTGTCCTATTTCAAACTAGAACAAACCAGAGCCTGGATTAGGGAAGAAGAGAGAACTAAGCAAACAATCAGAAGGGAAAGCCTTTCCCACTGAAAACAGAACTAAAGAGAAAAAAAAAAAAAAGATCTGTCACAAATGAGGAAAAACCAAAGAAAGACCACAGGCAATTTCAAGTGTAACAAAGACAAATCTCCTGAAAAATCAGATCTTGGTGACCAAACAATGGAAGTCACCAAGGTCTGACCCAAGGATACAACAGGAATTAGGGAATGGATGGAAAGAGTGAATAAGACTCAAGAAAGGCAAGATGCAACACTGAATAACTTGTAACAGAGATTTTGGCAATAAAAAATTTCATCCAGGAAATAAATAACAAGATGACAAGCATGGAAAACAGAGTTAATCTAGCTGAAGACACAATCACTGAACTTGAAGACCAGAATAAGGAATTAGCCCAATCTGTAAAAAACATAAAAAGAAGACTCAGAAAGAGAGAGCAAAGTCTACAAGAGATGTGCAGTTATATCAAGAGACCAAACCTACACTTGACTGTTATGTCAGAAGAAGAAAAAGAAATGGAAAACAACTTGGAGCAAGTATTCCATGAGGTGATCCAAGAAAACTTTCCCCATCTATACAGAGATGTGGCCGGCAAAACTAAAGAGATACAGAGAAACTCTACAAGACATCAAATGAGAAGACCAATCCCCAGACACATAGTAATTTGCATACACACTGTAGGTGCAAAAGAAATAAATCCTAAAGGCAGCAAGAGAGAAAGATCAGAGCACCAACCAGGGAAAACCAATCAGAATAGCAGCATACCTATCAGCAACAGCACTAAAAGCAAGAAGGAACGTGAGGGAGAATTAAAATCTTTCCCAGACATCCAATCCCTAAGAATTTATGCTGCCTTCAGAACACCTCTACAAGAAACACTTAAGAAAGTATTAAATACAGAAGAAAAGGAGAAAAGAACAACAATGTTCTTCATAAGAGTACAGGGAAAAGATGGAAAACACACATGAATCAACCCAAAAATCAAAGGAAAGACAACAAATAAACAGGAACAACAACAACTCTATAAGAACCTCATGACAGGGATATACTCCCACATTTCAGTAATTAGCCTGAATGTGAATGGACTAACTGCACCACTGAAAAGACACAGAATGGTGGACTGGATAAGAAACCATGACCCCATGATTTGCTGCATCCAGGAGACTCATCTCACTACAAAGGACACGCACAGACTCAAAGTTAAAGGATGGAAAATGAGTTTCCAGGCAATTGGATCACAAAAGAAGGCAGAAGTTACAGTCTTAATCTCAGACAAAACAACCTTTATGCTATCAAAAATTTAAAAAGATGCAAAAGGACACTACATAATGATAAAATGTTCAATCCATCAACAAGAAATATCCATCCTAAACATATATGTACCGAACACAGGAGCACCAGCATTTATAAAGCAACTACTAAATAAACTAAAAAAAGATATTGGTTCTAACACTGTTATAGCAGAGGACTTAAATACTTCACTGACAGCCCTAGATAGATCATCAAGCAAAAAATCAACAAGAAGATCCAGAACCTAAACTTGACACTTGATCAAATGAACTTAGTGAATACCTACATATTATTTCACCCAGCAACCACAGAATACACATTCTACTCACCACCACATGGAACATACTCCAAGATTGATCACATCCTTGGTCATAAATCAAGCATAAACAAATTCCATAAGGTTGAAATCTTGCCATGCACATTCTCAGATGACAGTGGAATAATAATAAATATCAAAAACAACAACATGGACACTAAAGAAATTAGATAGACAAGTGGAACCTCATCAAACTAACGAGCTTCTACCAAGCAAAAGAGACCATCAAAAAGGCAGGGAGACAGTCCACAGAATGGGAAAAAATATTTGCCATATGTATATCTGACAAAGACCTGACATCTAGGAACTACAAGGAACTCAAATGCACTGAAAGGAAAAAAACAAACAGCCCCATTAAAAAGTGGACAAGAGACATGAACAGATACTTCTCAAGAGAAGATATACAGGCAACAAAAAGACACATGAAAAAGTGTTCAGTTTCACTCATAATCACAGACATGCAAATCAAAACCACACTGAGATACCACCTAACTCCAGTAAGAATGGCCATCAATAATAAAACAAACAAAAACAGATGCTGGTGAGAATTCGGAGAAAAAGGAACACTTCTACACTGCTTGTGGGAATGCAAACTAGTGCAACCTCTTTTGAAGACAGTGGTGATTTCTAAAAGAACTAGAAATTGACCTTCCATATAACCCAGCAATTCCCTTATTGGGAATATACCCAGAGGAACTCAAATCATTCTACAAAAATGATACCTGCACTCGTATGTTAGTTGCCACTCTATTCACAATAGCAAAAACTTGGAACCCACAATGTTGCCCATTGAAGCTGGACTGGATAATAATAATGAGGTACATATCCACAATGGAATATTATGCAGCCATAAAGAAAGGACATAAAGAAGGACAAACATATGGACTTCACAGCAACTTGGATGGATTTAGAGTCGATCATACTCAGTGATCTATCACAGAAGCAAAGCACAGAGTACCATATGTTCGCCCTCATAGGCGGACCTTGAGCAATTATAATACTAAAAGAAAGTAATGAGAGTAGTGGGAAACTCTCAGGGGAGGGGCGTTGGAATTGGCAGCTGAGGGAAACTACTAGGGAAGGGAGGGGCATAGCTCATCAACAAGGGTGCCTGCATAATCAATGTTTGTACACCTAACCCTGAATTGTATGCCACATCTTTATAATAATAATTTTTTAAAAGATCCATATTCGCCGGGCTCGGTGACTCAGCCTGTAATCCCGCGCCTTTGGGAGGCTGAGGTGAGTGGATTGCCTGAACCCGCGGGTTCGAGACCCGCCTGGGCAACTTGGCGAGACCTCATCTCTACAATAAAAAAAATAAAATAAAATAAAAATCAGCCAGGCGTGGTAGCGCACGCCTGTAATTCAGGCTACTCGGAAGGCTGAGGAGGAAGGATCACCGGAGCCCAGCAGGTCGAGGCTGCGGTGGCTGGGAGCCGCCACTGCACTCCAGTCTGGGCGACAGTGAGACTCCAACTCAAAATATAAATAAATAAATAAAAATAAAAGATCCATATTCTTAAGTGTTCCATTTATTTGTGTTTGGGACAAACACTCGGTTTGGGGATTCTTTTTCCATTTAGATGTAGTCCCACCTGTAATAAAATATTGATTCTGAGACTTACTAAATGTTTTTGACTTTGGGCAATTTACTAACACTTTTGATGACCAAAGATGATGAAGTGTGGCATTTGCCACTGTGATCATCCCAAGTATCATTCAATTCAAGTTTTTCTACTTTAAGACCTTATGCAGCTAAGTCCCCAAAGCTCTCATCTCAGGAGTCAAAAGGTCTGAATCTCAATATAACACTTAAAGCTGTTGCTCCATTACTGGCAACTTCATTGCTTGTCAACTTCCTGGTTAAAATAATAGCATCCGTAATAATTTCCACTACACATGGATTCCCCATTTTGAAGGTAGTCATGTGCTATTTCCCATAATAGTCAGGAGCCATGGTTATAAGTTGAAAAAGTATGATTAAATTGTGTGAAATTAACATAGTTATGTAAAGTAGTTCTAAACAAATTCTAAATTTAAAGCACTAATTTTGTGCAGCAATTTTTATATTCTTCTTTTATCTCTTTTGCTTTTGTTTGTTTGTTTGTTTGTTTTTTGATTTGGAGTCCCACTCGATCGCCCAGACTGGAGTGCAGTGGCCGCTCCCGGCCACCGCAGCCTCGACCTGCTGGGCTCCGTCGATCCTTCCGCCTCAGCCTTTCGAGTAGCCGAAATTACAGGCGCGCACTACCACGCCCGGCTAATTTTTTTTTTTTTTTTTTTTGATTTATTGTAGAGATGAGGTTTCGCCTGCCCAGGCGGGTCTCGAACCCGTGGGCTCAGGCAATCCACTCACCTCAGCCTCCCAAGGCGCGGGATTACAGGCTGAGCCACCGAGCCCGGCTTGTTTTGCTTTTCAATTTGAAAAATATAAGAGAGAATAATTTGAGTGCTGTGCTACAAGAAATGTTTAATATTGTCATATCTAATATATGTAGTTTTATAAGACAAATACTTTTAATTGATTAATGTCATAAAAAACAATGTGACTTTTCTTATTCCATTCCATTTTTCCTAAGAGGACCACCTTTCTGAAGCTGGGGAGTAACTTTCCCACCATGGTTTTACTACACACACACACACACACACACACACACACACACACACACACAAAGGTGTTACAGCATTATTTAAAAAAATAAGTTTTGGAAACAACTTTGGGGCTTATGAGAACTAATATTTAAATTTTAACTACATATATACATACATATATACAGAAGGGAGTGAATATTTAAATTTTAAATGCATATATACAGATAATTGTTAATAAATATATTTGTTTCACATATCTATATCCCATTATAAATATTCACAATATATAAAACTTCTTCTTCTTCAAAATTCATGGGTAAAAACATCAGATGAATGTTTGCCAGGTATGCTGATAATGCTGTATGCATTATCAAGTTTTGACTGGAAATTCTTTCTAAAAAAGAAGACTTCTGCAATTTCCTTGGAAAGTATAATTCAGACTGATCATTAACTAAAACTGCAAAATTTTGTTGCTAACAAAAGAAGTGCAGTTAGAAAACACTTACTGTAGTCTAACTATGCCATAGGGTATAATTAATTTGCTTGGCTTTCTCCAATAATGTAAATTATGCTGACATGGAAGTATTGTAGCAATTTTATCAACTAAATTTATATTTTGCTTAGGAAAGCTGGAAGTCACGTGATGTCCATCTGGGTGACTTAAGGGTTATAGTTTAAGTGTATCTTTCTACATAAGTTGATATACTGCTAAATGTTACCCATAGATTTTTGCAGTTCTCTGGTTTGGGTTGTGATACTTCAAAGAAGCATGGATGTGAAATAAAAATTAAAGTGAACGCTTCCAATATGTTTTTTGTAATTTATTTGTGCTTTGATCAATTAATTAAGGGAGAAAATTTGTAAGATGCGTTGTGTCAAATTTTAATTAAAATGAAAAGGAACCTTGAATATTAATGAAACTAGGGAAATCTTTAATATTTGTAATCAATGAATGCCTATACCACAGAAAAATCATGCTGATATAGGTAAAAAAATACTGATTGTAGATTTCAAATAAATGTCCTTTAAGTATTTATAAATAAAAAATGTATACGATGTTTCAATAACCAGCTATTATTTTTTACATCCTCCAGTGACTAGTGAAATTATATGATCACGATGTATTTGTGTAAATAAAATATAATTTTACATTTACTTTCCCAGAATGCTACATGTTTTCTTTCATTATCTCCTACTAAGATGACCTTCACTGGGTTGCTAATTTTTTGAGTTGTCCTTATTTTGACTAAGATTGGGCCCTGGATCCAGGAGGTCAAAATTCAAATGCAGCCAGATTTTGTCCAAGCAATTGTAAACTTTTGATTTCTTGAGTCTAACTATTGCTTTCTTCCCTCTTTCACGATGTAACCTAGAAGCATTGAAGGAATTTTCCAGTTGGAAGTAGACCAAGAAAAATTATTTGAACTATGTTAAACCCAGCACTTAGTTAAGATGTTGCAGTCTTGTGCTGCACAGTGTTGCTTTTCATTAGCCTATGTTTAATTTGTGTCAAGTGGGCTATATAATTTTCTATGGGTTCTGTATTCATATCCTTATCCTTCTTGCCAGCCAGGATATGGAGTTAATACCTTTTACAACTAAAACAAATCAAGTAGCTGTCTATTTTCATTGCAGGAAAAAAAAAAATGGGATTTTAGTAATACATTCATAAGTGAGAAAAGATTCAAACCAGGCATAGGTTTATCTTGAGAGCATAAAAGAACAAAAGGTTACAAAGTTGAAAAAAAAAGTCCTGCTGTGTCCTCAAGTAGGCATTTTTGTTTGCATTTTTGTTCTCCTAGGAAACTTGACACCACTCTGAAATTCATACTAAAATGTTTGGTTTCCAAATATTCTCTCTTTGCAATTTTATTTGGAAAATATTAAATATAAAATTTTCTGTGTCAAACATGTGCCTGATAAGAAGTTTCATGTTCAAATACAAAGAAACTTTCTTTAAACTACTCTAGACATCATGTTTGAAATAAGTATGAAAACGTTTTAGAGACACACTACAATATTAATCTTTAAATGCTAGAATACTTATCTAGGAAAAACTGCAAGCATGTAGTTTTATATATTTATGGAAAAATAAATAAATATATAACTTGCATAATAAAAATAAGTAAAAACAGTTAATATTTCTAAAATAAAATTTTCATAGGTCCTATTTATCAAAGGAGCTATCATGATTTTACAACATATATAAAAGCCACAAAGTAAAGGTTTTTTTTAGTTTGCTAGCTCATTAATATTTGTCAAGTATTGCAAAAGCAAATATCTATTTTCTACTGTCATACATAGAAAAATTTAAAAAGGGGAAAACTGCATCAAACTAAGGTAACAGTGTGGCAATAACTTCTAATTGCCTACTAATATGATTTTCTTCCTGTTTTAGCAAGAGTATGGATATTTTAGTTGGATATTCTAAAACCCAGAATAAAGTATAGAATTGCCAATATTTTTTTGCAGCTGTATCTGACTTGGTGACTAACTCTGGCCAGTGAGATATAAGCTTAAGTGTTTTATGGTACTTTTGAGAAGTCTCATTAAAAATGAGGTGTGCCTTTCTGCCTTTTCTCTTACCTGATGAATGAAGTCCAGAAAAAATATCTGCATCAGGAAAATAGATAATGTGAAGAGCCATAGTCAATGATAAGGATATATGGCCATAATATTATTCCTGGAGGTCTACATCAAGAATTATTATACAAGGAAAGTAAAAGTCTATCATGCTTAAGCCACTGTAAGTTTCCAGTTATAAGAGACAGAATGTAATTTGTAACTGGCACAGATTTGAGGGCATGGAAATTGGATTCTAAAAGTAACAGAATGCTAAAGGTGGTTTGGTAAGGTGAAGGCGATATATATCTATAGAGATATATAGATATATGGACATATAGACATATAGATAGATAAAGAATCTAGGAAAAGTAACTCTTCTAATGAGGTGGGCAAACCTTGGCTAATCTCTTACCTATTGACTCTAACAAGTGAAACTTGGTCAAGTTAAATTTTGTCTCCAAATGCCAAGTAAATTTTAAAAGTTTTCAGTTTGGGGAGCTACTGCATTAAGATATAGAGATTTCAGAAAAAAGGATTGTGGGCCAGTAATTTAAAAATATAATAATAACTACAATTATGTATCCAAAGATATTAATTATAGCATTCTTTGAAATAAAACAAAAAATTACTTTACTAAAAATATGCCCTAGATATAGTAAGTGAAAAAAAAATCTGCAGGGCATTATATACATTAACAAAATTAATAGTGAGTTAGAAGGAAAAAATGAATTCAGAAACAGTAGTCCTCATTTCTATAAGTTCTTGGAAACTGCAACTTTAAGTAAAATGACTGATAAGGAAACTGGTTTTATCATGGGCTAATTTACATAAGCAAGAGTTAGGTTACTATGGTGCATTTCCGATGAAAAGAAATCACCACATTTCTAAATGAAGACCAAGACACTTCTAATATTAAACATTGAAATAAATGGAATTTATGCATACATAAAAGAAAAATTAATTAAAAACAAGTAAAGTAATGATTTACCCAATTTTTGGTGAATCAGTGAGCAATGGCAGCCAAGTTTTGCAAAACAAAATTTTTAGGAGTACCTTCTACCTCTTCCAAGTTGAAGACCAAACCAATGACATTGAACAACATGGTGGATTTATTTTATTTTATTTTAGAATTCCAAAATTAGTTTATAATGGCTTCTTCAATTAGTCTGACTTAATCAGACTAATGAACTTTATGTAGCCATAAGCAAATTATCCATTATACTTGTTACAACATTCTTAAATATAATACAATTTCATTTAAAAAATATTCTACAGTTCACATTTTATGACAACACTTAGGAAAGATTCGTTTACTCACAGATAGTGGAATGAATGTGGTAAATACATCTGTTTCTAGGATTTTAATAGCGTGGTCCCATCCTTAATTGTCTCTTAGCATTGCTTAGTGCTCCTTATCATTAACACCTAAGATTTTGAGAGTCAACAACTGAATAATTGAGTATTCTGACTTCAAGAGATATAATATAAGAGGGATGGCGTTTGGATTTAATCAGAAGAGTTAGAAGTGATAAAATACCTTAAAGAGAAAGTGATTCTATTCAGAAATCAGTGAATGCAGAAAATCACTTGGCCCCCAGAGCCGAGAATTAAAAAGGAGAGTTAGTTTTAGCTAAACTCACAAACTCATGTAATTCAGAATGCTGGAAGGCTATTCTTCCACCCATTACTGAACAGGAACTAGTCAGGCACATTGACACTTCTGGACTGATCATAAACACAATGTGAGAGCCCAGAATCACTTTTCCTTGACCATCACTTCAACTCCAGAATTCTCAAGCAGAGTGTGGATTTTTTTTTTCCCACTCTGTGCTTTTAAATGTCATTGGCCAAACTTAATTAAAAAAAAAAAAAGTGGGTAAGAAACTCTAGTAAACATGGTTGCCAGGTTCCCTTGCCTCTTTACGCAAGTATCAGAAAATAAGAAAGTGTGAATCTAACATCCGAGACATTAACCTCTAAAAGGCATTTTCTTCAACCCATATTTAAATTTCAAAACAGTCAGCATGATAACAATTTTTCTGCCCATTGTAATTAAAAAAAGAAAAGGAAAGGAAAAAAAGAAGCAGCTCTGATTTACTCTTCTCAAATGAGAAAAATCCAATCTCATTTGATTTCTATGTATTCTAATTGAGACTAATTTCTCATGCAGCCACAACATACCTGCATTACCTTTAACCTAAAGATTAAATTGCAACAATAATACCGCCAATACTTTAATAGAAAAAAAAATCAGGAAAAGAAGATGAAGAAAAAACAACTTGGTTAATAAATACACAAACATATGCATTTCAAGTAAGAAAGAATCCCCAAATGGTCATATGCTAATATAAATTGCAACAGAATATTAACAATTTTTCCTTTTATTTTGCCAGTATTTCTGTTTGCTTGTGCACTTTATATCCAATGGTATTGCTAAACTCATTATAAAATTGTATAGTTTATCTCTAGATTCCTTATTTTTGGATTCTTCTGTAATGTTTTTATACATAATTATTTTATTTGAAAAATATAGCTTTTTCTTTCTTATTTTCTAATCTTTATACAATTTATTTCCTTTATCTTGTTTTATTACACTGGAAAGACTAGTACAATGATGAATACTGGGGATGAGAGCAGACAATTTTAACTATTTTTAAACTCAGTAGAAAATATTTCAAAATGTCACCATTAAATACAATATTCTGTAGTTTTTACATTTATAATTTTAACATATTAAGAAACTTTTCTTTAATTCCTAGCTTGGTATTTTTTTTTCTTTATGTTTCTTTTTTTTATTGTAAAGTTGGGGGGTACAAGTCAGAATTAGGTACAGAATAGTGCCCACCTTTCTCCTTTCCCTGGCTGTTTCCTGCTACTGCTGATACCTCACTTACAGTGTTGTGATAAATGTTCAGGACCCATAAGTGAGAACATGTGGTATTCAGTTCTTTGTTTCTGTGATAGATCGCTGAGTAGGATAAATTCTAAGTCCATCCAAATTGTTGTGGGGTTCATAATTTTGTCCTTATTTATGGCTGTGTAGTACTTGATCATGCACCATTTTTTCTTTTTCTTTTTCTTTCTTTTCTTTTCTTTTTTTTTTTTTTTTTTTTTTTGAGTAGGAGTCTCACTCTGTCTCCCAGGCTGGAGTGCAGTGGCACACTCACAGTCACCACAGTCTCAACCTGCTAGGGTCAGGTGGAGCTTCTACCTCAGCCTTCCAAGTAGTTGGAACTGCAGGTGTGCTCCAGCATGCCAGGCTAATTTTTCTGATTCATTATAGGAATGAAGTTAAACCAAGTTGTCTCCGTGCAAAAGAACAAAACAGGATCCCTACCTATCACCATACACAAAAATCAACTCTAAATAGATCAAAGTCCTAAATGTAAAACCTCAAAATATAAGAATCTTAGAAAATGCAGCAGTCACCCTCATGCATTGAAATAGGCAACCAATTCCTGATCATAACACCAAAAGCATATGCCATAAAAGATAAGATAGATAAGTAGACTTCATCAAACTGAAAAGTTTTTACACATCAAAAGAAACATCAAGAGAGTGGGAAGACAACCCACAGAATGGAAAAAAAAAATATTTGCTAGTTGTATATCTGACAAAGGCCTGACATCCAGGATCTACAGGAAACTCAAACAAGTCAAAAGGAAATAAACAAACAAACCAACAAAACAACCCAATTAAAAAGTGGAAAAAGATATGAATAGATATTTATCAAAAGAAGACATGCAAAGAGCCAACAGACACATAAAAATACGCTCAACTTCACTAATCATCAGAGAATTACAAATCAAAACCACACAGAGATCTCACCTGACTCCTGTAAGAATGGTTATCATTAATAAAACAAAAAGCAGCAGATGCTGGCTAGGATACGGAGAAAAGGGAATGCTTCCAATTCAACCTCTTTAAACTGATGATGGAACAGAACAGAGACTCTAGAAGCAAAATCTCAATCTCTCAACCAACTCATCTTTGACAAAAACATCAACAACAACCACCAGGGAGATGAGGCCTCATTCAGCAAATGGTGCTTGGAAAACTGTTCTGTTCCATCATCAGTCTATATGCTGTTCTTGTACCAGTGGCAGGTTGTTTTGATTATTGTAGCCTTATAATGAAGTTTACAGTCTAGGATTGTGATACCTCCTGCTTTGTTTCTTTTGCTGAGGATTGTTTTGGCTATTCGTGCTCTTTTTTTGTTTCCATGTGTGTTTCTGTATTGTTGTTTCCATTTTTTAAAATTATTATTCTGTACCCAAATAATCATATTAGTTTTTTATATAATTCTTTATATTTTCTTAAAACTGCGTAATGATTTTCAGATAAAAAATCACATTTGCACTCCTAGAATACAATTAATTATATGATTAGGTATTTTTATTTTATTTTATTTTATTTATTTATTTTTTTAGTTGGAGTCTCATTCTGTCGCCCAGACTGGAGTGCCAGCCTCGACCTGCTGGGCTCTGGTAAGCCTTCCGCCTCAGCCTTCCAAGTAGCTGGAACTACAGGCACTCGCTACCACGCCTGGCTAATTTTTTTGATTTATTGTAGAGATGAGGTCTCGCCAAGTTGCCCAGCTGGGTCTCGAACCTGCGGGCTCAGGCAATTCACTCACCTTGGCCTCCCAAAGCGCGGGATTACAGGCTGAGCTACCGAGTCTGGCCAATTTTATTAACATAATATAGTTATTAATGTCCTTATTTTATAACAGAATAAACATTTTGTTCAGAATTTTGTACTGTAGTCTTGAGATATTAGCCTGTAATCACTTGGAAATCCTTAATACAATTTGTTGTCAATGTTTTATCTACCTCAAAGTTTGACTTACATTTTCTGGCGTGTTATTGTCTCCTTAAATTATTGGAAGAATTTCTCAGTGAGATCATCTGAGCTAATGGTTTTCCTGAGGAAAAAATGTATGTATTCAATACTTTAAATAGGTATAGAACTAATAATTTTATTGATCAGTTTGATGATATTTATTTTCCCAAAAGTGTTTTCATTTAATTTGAAATTGTATAAGTATAAATCAATTCAGTATTTCCTAGAAAGATTTTTAAATGACAGTAAGTACAGTGATAAACATTTCTAAATTTTGACAATGTGTAAATTTTCTTATTGATTTTCCCTTCTTGACTTTTATTCCTTGTTTGAAAATATATATGTACTTATCTTTATTCCCTCCTTATACTCTTTTGCTTCTAATTTTGTTATCTTTTCCAACTTCTTCAGATGGGTTCTTAAATCACGAATTTCAAGATTTATTTTTTGTGCATATATTTAAAGCTATAAATTTCCCTTCAATTAGTAACTTACTTGTACCTTCATAAATTTAATGTGTTCTTTCATTAATATTCAGTTAAGAGATCTCATATGTTAATTGTAATTTTTTTCTAGCCACTTGTTTTGTACGATTGTTTTCAAATACTTGTATTTTTCTGTTATTATTTATTGTATTAATTTTACTTATCAGGGCACATTTTTGCATGAATTTTATTATGAATTCACACAGCAAAATTCAGTACAGAGAGTTTCCATATACCCTCACTGTCACAGGTGCACAGCCTTCCCCCGCTAGGAATTACTGCACATCAGATTGATACATTTATAAAAGTCAAGGAACACTGGCACATGATTATCATCTGAAGTTCATAGTTTACATTAAGGTTTACTTTTGTTGCAGTAGATTCAATGGGTTCCACCATAGTCTCCATAGTTTTGCCATTTTCGGAATGTCATATCTTTGAAATCAATGACTATGCATTTGTTTGTTTGTTTTTGACATTGTTGTTGTTTCCCAGATTGGTTTCTTTCATTTAAAACATGCATTTAAGTGTTCTGCATGTCTTTTCAGAACTTAGTAACCCATTTATTTTTAGCCCTGAATTAATATTTCATACCACAGTTTATTCATTCACCTCTAGAAAGAAAATCTTGGTTGCTGCTGCAAACATACATATGGAGATTTTTGTGTGGACGTAGTTTTTAGTTTATTTGGGAAAATATTAAAGAGCATGATTGCCAGATCATATGGTAAAAGTTTAGTTTTGTAAGAAACTGCTAAGAAGTTTTCTAAAGTGGCTGTATCCATTTGCATTCCCACCTGCAATGCGGAAAGTTTCTATTACTGCTTATTCTCACCAGTATTTGATGTTTCTGTTTTGAATTTTGTTCATTCTAATACTGTGTAGTGTTGTTTTATTTCCAATTTTCTAATAATATATGATGTTGGACATTCTTTCATAAGTGAACTTGCCATCTGTACATCTTTTTAATGAGTTGTACATTCATTTCATTTTTTGGTCCATTTTTAAATCAAGTTGTTCATTTTATTGTTGTTTTATTGTTCCAGTTTTATTCACATAAATTTTAAAATAAGTTGTATATATTTAAGGTGCATTATGTGGTATTCTGGTATATATAGTTTCATTTTGTACCTCTGTGTAGGGAGAGGAGTAAGAACTTAGCAAATTTCCAGATAGGATACAATATCATTAACTAGAATCGCCATGCTGCACCTTAGATTTCCAGAACGTATTCATCCTACATCAATACAACTTTTTATCCTTTGACCAAAATCTCCCCACTACCCAACCCACCATTCTGAATCCAAATCTTTAAAAAAAAGTATAAGCTACCGCATTTTCCTTTTTGACATAAACTTTACAAGAATGTTGAAAATTATATTTTATGTGTCAATTAGTTCAAGCCTGCTGATTGTTGTTTCAGTGTATATTCTTGCAACATTTGTCTGCTTCTTCTGTTGTTTACTGTGATACTTACATTAAAAATACCAACTACTTGCAAAATATTCCTGTCTATTCTTTAAATACTTTGATATTTTGCTTTAAATATTTTAGAGTATTTTATTGAGTACATATACCATTAGGATTGATAGTTCTTGATTTTTGACGATTTTAGTGTTATTAAATCTTTCTCTTTATCTCTAGAATGCTTCCTCCCTTGTAGTCTACATTCTCTGATATTAATGTAGTTATGCTAGTTTTCTTATTTTTATAACAGATAAATTTAATTCTAGCAGCTGGAGTTATACAAGGGAATGCTTTATAAACTTCATGGGACTTTTGTACACATTCAATAAAGTGACAACTGTGCAATACCACTTAGTATCTCAAAATCAGGAGCACACTTCTGAATTGTTTAAACACAATCCACAGAATTAAAAACAAAATCAAAAGCCATCCACAGTTATACTAATTTTCAATTAAAAGTTTTACATTTAATACTTGACTTAACAGTCAATCTCTAGTAGGGAAGATGGAAAGTGATTTCAGAGTTGCGTCCTGTTGTATTCTATTGGGAAGGTTTCTCGAATAGACACGTGACTGGAGAAAGGTGGGTACAACCAAGACCAGACCAGCAAGTACAAGTTCTACCACAGTTTCTTTTTGTTAATATTCACACAGTATACACATATTTATCCTTTGCATTTCAACAATTTTAGTTTGATTTAGTATGGATTTCTGTTATGCCAGAATATGGTTAGATTTTTGTTTCTTAGCAAGTTTGGTAATGTTTGCTTTTAATTGCAGTCTATATGTAGCCGGTTTACATTTTATAAAATGAAGGCATTTTAAATTTAAATATACTACTTTATCATTTTGTATGTTTTCCAACCATTCTTTATTCTTTTCAAAAAATATGGTCTTGAAACTTATCTTACTTGAATTTAATGGATGTTGCACATACTACGATATTTGCTTTTGATTTGTAAAATTAAATCAATGTTTCTACTGCCTTAAAATTCAAGAACCTCATAATTTTTGCCTACATATATGTCCCATTTCATCTTTTCTATTTTTTCCTTGCACATCATATTTCAGCAAGTGTTTTAAGTCTTATAAGGTATTGCTATTATTGTTTTCAGCAGTTAATATTATCTTAGATGTATCCATGTATATGGTTTCTCTTTTCTTTTAATTCCTTTCTGCATGACAGTATTTGTTTTGACTAATTTTATTTCTGCATAAAGAATACATTTTAAAATCACTTTTAGTGAATCTCTGCTGGTGATCATACTCTGTTTTTGTCTGAAAATATCTTTGTTCATCTTAATTTTTGAAGAATATTTTTTGCATGAGTAATTATTGTTTGTCAATTACCTTCTGTCAGCACTATCAAGCTATATTTTTATTATTTTCTTATTTCTACTATTCCTGTATGGAAATTAGCTGTCAGTTTTATTTTCGTTTCTTTAAAAATAATGTGTTTTATTTCTTCTGGTTTTAAAATATATATTTTTTCCTTTTTAGCAAAGTAACATAGTGTGTCTTTTTTTTTTTTTGTCTTTATGCTGCTTGTGAGTGGGGAAGTGTATTGTTTTAGATTTCCTTAATGTTGTAGATTTACTTTAAGTCTTCATCTGTTTCAGAAAATGGTTGTTCAGCTTTTTTTCCAAATATTCTGTCAGCCGCTTATTATTCTTTGTTCTCTCCTTCTGGAATTCATTAGGACTTATTATCATAAATTATATGTCTTTTAAATAGTATTGCATGTTTTAAATCCATTTTATATTCGTCAATTCATATAGTTTATTTTGATGTAACTTGCAGCATACTTGTTAGTTTTCCTGCTCTGTCTACACTATTTTAAACCCATCTATTAAATTCATAATTCATTATTGGATTATTCAGTTCTTTTTCTTCACTGAAATTATCTTCTTGCCAATATTCTTGAATATTTAAGTCATAGTGATTTTAAACATTGGGTATGATAACTCCAATATCCATATTAGTTGTGAGCATGGAATACTCTCCTATTTTTTTTTTTTTCTGTGTTTTGTTCATTGTGGTCCTGTTTTTTGGCACTGCATGTTTTAAAATAAAATTTAAGAACTTACATGTGAAACATTGTACAATATCTGCATGATATTATTTTTCACTGCAGAAAATCTCCTTTTTTATACATCTAATAGAGAACAAAAAAAGTATCCTTGATCCACCTGACTGACCTGGTGTGTGCTTACACCTAGAGTATTTTTAAACTTTTTCGAGATTCTTAACAGAATGCCTGGGGTATTGACCAAGGCCCCTTCTCCTGGGTGGTTCTCACACTCTGTATTTCTCTCTTCTGAGCTTTGAGATGGCGGAAGCTTTGTTTTGCTTTATAGCTTCTGAGCAGCTGTTTTTATGCTTTGTTTACCTGAGTCATCACCTATACTTAAACCGTTTAAAAGTTGAAAAATGTCTGCAGAACTGTTCTATTCAGAATGTGTGGATCATTTCTCTGTGGTTTGCTTTTCTCTTAGGATATTGCCCTGCATTTGTGTTTGTTTGGCTGTCATACATTTTAAGTGATTGTTTTCTATCCCAGGGAATGCTGCAAGAACTTGGTTACTGCTCTCTGCTTGACCCTGTGTCCTGCATCTAGAATTGACTAAAGGCTCCAAAGGAAAGGCAGCAGGAAATGCAGGGCCCACCTCAGTGCATGGCCCTATGATACAGGACTATGGGCCTAGAGTCCTGGCAGTCTTTGTTGTTTTATAAATGCCTTCAGTGACTTTTAAATATTTTATTCATCACTTGTAGTTCATTTTAGATGCAGGTTATTCTCATGAAATGAGTTCATAGGTCTTTGCAACCGATTTCAAGTACATTTCTGTCCCATATAGCCATTATTTTAATAATAACCTAGATTGTGGTTGCTGTTGTTGTTTAAAACCACAACACTGTGTTATATTAAGCTTTACATTTATATTTTTAAAACAACTTTATATTCAATATTAAAATATTAACTGGATGTAAAATACATTTATAGTAATAAAGCGTTTCTACTTTGACAAAATAAACTTCCAACAATTTCACTTTAATTTTATAAATCAGGTAAAAAGAAAAGCATTTAGCAGAATTATTCTTCTTGATTTTCATTCTGAAGTCTCTGATAATTTTGATATAAAGTGAAAATGAAGTCTTATTTGTAAAAGTTTTTTGATAATGAAGCTAATACGTAGACAATTATGACTTCACTTTGCATACATGTGAAAAACCTTGAAAAATGAGCAATATTAATGTAGAAGTACAGTCATGAAATTTAGATAAGAAGACACAGTTCACAGAAATAGAAATGTCCCTTCTGCAGCTGCACCTGTTAAATCAGGGCCTTTGGGCACATTTTCTTAAAATAAATGCTTTGCTTTTGAAGTGGATGATGGCATTTCTTAATTAGTTTAGTATCACTTGGGTTTCAACTTGTCAGGATTATTAGTACAAACCCTAGCATGAATGATAGCTTCCTTGATATTTTGTTTCGAGTTATAAATTCATTTTAAAAGTCTGAAGCAAATGAAAATGTGTACTTAAGTGTTATATTAATTTTATTCTTTCTTTTCATTAAACTTTCTGTAGTTTTTGCTCTTAAATGTGATTGTTGCCCAAAAAGAATACAGCTAAATAATAAATTACATAAATTGATTTAGATTTGTATAACATAATAAAAGACTAAACCAATATTGTAAAACTTTGGACTATTCTGTGTGTGTAATATACAGTGATGCTTTACTATTATTTCTTGCACAAATTTTACTAGCCCCCACTTGTAATTTCCCTGGTATTTCAATGACTGGAGGCTGGGCACCTCTTCTTTCAAGATATAGCACAGATCTTATCTAAGTAATTATAGACTTTGTGTCTGATAACTCCAATATCTGTATTGGGTGTGGGTATGGATTACTATTTCATTTTTTCTGGTTTTTGTTCATTTTGATCCTCTTTCTTGCCATGCCTTTTTTTTTTTTAATGAAATTAAAAACAGAATCCTGATAGTGAAAGCATGTATTTCTATGACCCCTATCAATTACTGGGAATAGTTAACTTTTCTTGTAGGCTTGTGTTTTACCAGTGAGCACCGTGAAGTTTCCCCATGCAAAGGAGATGCCAGCTATGAGAGTTACTGGGAGGATGATATCTTCTGGAGAAGGTCAATAAAAGAAAGACAGGACTTTACTCTTTTGCTTCAGATTTAGGTGTGAATTCTTGTGTGAAACATTTTACTAGCCAGGCTCGGTGGCTCAGCCTGTAATTCCGCGCCTTGGGAGGCTGAGGTGAGTGGATTGCTTGAGCCCGCGGGTTCGAGACCCGCCTGGGCAACTTGGCGAGACCTCATCTCTACAATAAATCAAAAAATTAGCTGGGCATGGTAGCACACGCCTGTAGTTCCAGCTACTTGGAAGGCTGAGGCGGAAGGATCGCCGGAGCCCAGCAGGCTGAGGCTGCGGTGGCCGGGAGCAGCCACTCACACCAGTCTGAGCGATGGAGTGAGACTCCAACTCAAAAAAAAAAGAAACATTTTACTGCACTGGCGTTTACCAGTACACAACACCATGTCATAAACTGAAATTACAAATTG
>CAUYQG010091182.1:0-16829 GCA_963574415.1 Tarsius wallacei | reverse complement strand
GCCTCAGCCTTCCAAGTAGCTGGAACTACAGGCGCGCGCTACCACACCCAGCTAATTTTTTTATTTATTGTAGAGATGAGGTTTCGCCTGCCCAGGCGGGTCTCGAACCCGCGGGCTCAGGCAATCCACTCACCTCAGCCTCCCAAGGTGCGGGATTACAGGCTGAGCCACCGAGCCCGGCTGGAAAAACTTTTAAGAACAGGAAAAGCAAAGTGTTCTACCAAAAATGGAAATGAGGGGGCAGAAACAGAAAAGAAACAACAGGCTTTGGTACAGCTCAGTGTCTGCCTTATATGAACCTGGTTTGAACTGTGTGCCACCTTTGGTCAAAACTCAGTGATGGGCACAGTCTGTTTACACATCCAGTTAGGTGGCAATGAAAGGTTACAGGAAACCTCTAGGTCAACCCAAAACATGCAAGGAGGCAGCTTTTGGCTAAACTTCATTTAACAGAGAAAAAGAAAAAAAAAACTTTAAATGTTTCTACAAGCTGCAATATGAAGTTAACAAGAAAACATATAGTTTTCAGAAGCTGGGATACCCAGTTATATGCTCAGATATAACCTTATCAGTAAGACCTTTTCTGACCAGATTGCATAGTATGGCACTTCTTTTCCCCATGTCTCTCATTTCCTCTAGTCCTACTCTTCTTTAATTTTTTCCATAACACTTAATCACTGTATTACAGGAGCCCCACATCGAATGGGGCACTCAAGTAATGTTTACCTATTCCGACAAAAGCACCCAGAGGGCAGCTTGGCAAAGACATAGTTTGCTGATACTTATAGGTGGAACCAACTGAGGCCAGTTGGTACAAAGTTCTCCATGCCTCAGTAGACATTGGTTGAGCTTATACCCTTCCCCCAGCAGGGAGAAGGAGTGAGACACAAACTATAGCATTCTGTCGGAGAAGCAGGAGTAAGAGTGTCTACCCTTTTAGCATGTGCCTTGAGTATGCAGGGGTGCACATCTCCCAAAACATCTTGACCAGGCACTGTTGGCCTTGGTCAGGTGCCATCTTCCCTGTCAGGGAACGGTCATCATCAGGGGAGGGGGAGCCAGGCACGTGTCCTGCACTTACCCCGCAATCGCCCTGTGAATATGTATTTATTTGTTTGTTGGTGTTCCCTTTATCTATCCCTGCCTAACAATTCACGCCAAAACCTAGTAGCTCAAAACAAGAATCATCATTAACTCTCATGGTATCTGTCAGTCAGAATTTCAGAAAGAGCTCTGCTGGGCCATCCTGGCTCTGAGCATCTTATACAGTTATAAGGGTGTTGTGGCTACAGCCAGAAGAGTAGTACTGTGGAGCGTGGGGTCTCTTTCACTCTCTCTCTCTCCCCTTTCCCTCTCTCTCTTTTTTTTCTCTCTCTCCTTTCTCCTTTCCCTCTCTCTCTTTCTCTCTCTCTTTTCCTGTGCAGTCTTGGGCCTCTCCATAGGAGCTCTCGGCAAGCCATAGTTTGGTCTTCCCCACAGTATGGGGTCCTTGAGGCAGTCAGATAGTTGACTTTGTTGCTGACAGAGTCAAGAGAGAGTATCCTAGCATATTTAATTGACCAAAATAATCACAAAAGCATGCCCATTTTTAACAGGAATGGATACAGATCCCATTACTCAATGCAGGAATAGCAAAGTCACATTATTGGGAGAAATGTGAGATGGGAGTTAATGTTGCCACCATCTTTGGAAAACATAATCTGCCCAGAAAGTTCACTATTGTGTGGCTCTCCTGACTAGAACATAAACTTCCTGAGGGCAGGAACTTTGGTCCATTTACTGAGTGGCTTTCAGCACTTAAAGATGAAAAAATGTGCCTGAAATAATATAGGTACTAGATATCCATTTAACTAAATTAATGAATTAAACGTTGACCCTCGTGGAAACTTGTTATTCCTCTATTGTAAAAATATGCACATTCATTTGCAAGTCTAATTAAAAGGTTTTGCTTTAAATATGTTCAGATGAAGCTCACAGATCCATGCATATGTGCAATTTGTTGAAGAGGAGGCTTTTTTCCTTCAGGCTTTTTGACAAACAAATCTAAAATTCAAATATGATCATGCCATTTATTTGCTTAAAATCTTTCATTGGCACCACCTAGGCAAAAGCAGTTATTTTCAAACTTTTAAAATCATGGCTCACAGCAAGAAACAACATTTTACATTTTTCTCATCACTTCCTAGAATACCAGTCCACACAAACCCATACTCACTGTGTCTCTATACATACTTACTGAAATGAAAGTCATGTATTTAGCAATGCATTCTGATATTTTCTCTTTTCAGTTTTCTCTCTTCTTTCATCATTTCCTCTCTTTTCTTCTTGCCTCTTCTTTCTTTTTCTCTGTTTTCTTCCCCTTTATTTTTTAATCCCCAGTTCTTTTCTATTTTCAGTAAAAACAAGCAAGCAAAAACCCCCAAGTACCTGTATCTATGGCCCACGAAACTAATTTGCAGACCTAGTAACAGATCACTATTTGGCCTAGGACCTCAGTTTCGCCATTGAATCTATAGAATTAGAGTCCTGAGGGGAGTATCCTTGGACTGGACTTTGAAAGCCTCCCTGGTGTTTCTTATAATTAAAGTCTCAGCTAAATCTAAGGTCTAAATTACTTACTAAACACGTGAGACTCGCCATGGTCCAGTGCCCATATTTTTTCTAGTCTCATTTTGCGGCACTACTAATTTCCCACTAAAGTCATAAAAATATAGATGTTGATTTGACTGTTACTGCATGTCTACTATGTCTTTACTTGTACTTTTCCCAACCCCTGGATCAGTCAAACCCTTTTCCTCACTTGCCTCATGTTGTTCATCCAGTTCTGCAACAAATAAAGACATTTCACAGAGGAAATATACAAGAATTACTTGAACATATGAAAATATGGGAAACATAAATAGAAACTGCAATAAGATTCAATTTTCCACTTTGAAAAAGAGGAACATTTGATAACACTGTATGGGCCAAGAGGAAGCATTGGCCTACTCTGCTCATGATGGTATAAAAGAGTACATAGCCGGGCATGGCAGCTCATGCCTGCAATTCCAGAACTTTGGGAGGTGGAGGTGGGAGGATTGCCTGAGCCCGGAATTCCAGACCAGCCTGGGCAACTTGGTGAGACTTCATCTTCACAATAAATAAAACAAATTAGCCAGGCGTGGTGTTGTGTGCCTGGAGTTCCAGCTACTCGAAAGGTTGAGGCAGAAGGATTGCCTGAGCCCAACCCATCAAGGCTGCAGTGAGCTGTGATCGTGCCACCGCACTCCAGCTTGGGAGACAGTGAGACCCTGACTCAAAAATAAATAAATAAATAAATACAAATTGTTTAAAAGGTTAAGTAAAACCAAGGGCAAGAACAATTTGGAATTTTAAAATCACATTATTTATTTTCTTTTAATTTTTTTATTTTAAAGATGTGGGGTACAGTTCAGGGTTAGGTATACCAACGTACATTATGCAGGTACCCTTGTTGATGAGGTGTGTCCCCCTCCCACCCCAGGAGATTCCCACTACTGCCAATCCTCTGTCTCCGCCCCAACCCCCAGCAGTTTCTCGCTACTGCCAGTATTTTTTCTTATAGTATTACAATAATTGTTCAAGGTCTGATTATGAGTGAGAACATAAATCACATTCTTTCTGATGAAGAAATTCTACATATAAAAATGAATACACCATATACCGTAATGTGTGAAATGATGTTTGCACAAGGTTATTTCTTGTAACATCGTTTTTAATGATTTAACCCATCTGCAAATCTACTAATAGGTGTTGTTAAATTATGTATAGCACACCCATACAGCACAATATTATGCAGCCCTTGAAAAGAATGAGACCAATCTTTATGCACTGATAATGAAAAACTAGCCAAGATATACTGAAACATTGACAAAAAAAAATAAGACTCAGAACAGTGCATACAGTATGTGATCATGTGTTTAGAACATGTATTTGATTGTGTTAATGTAAAATCTCTCTGGAGCTTTATGATGAGACTTTGGTGGGAGGGAAAGTATGGATGCTAGGGACACAGGTCAGGGAGATCAACTTTTCACTGTGTGATACACTTTATTTTTTTGTGGAGTCAGGGCCTCACTCTGCTGCTCAGGCTGGAGTGCCGTGATATAATCATGGCTCACTGCAGCCTTGACCTCCTGGCCTTAGGTGATCCTCCCACCTCAGCCTCCCAAGTAGCAGGGACTACACGTGTGCACCCCCCACTTTGGCTAATACTTTTTTTTTTTGTAGAGACGAGGTGTTGCTAGAAACTCCTGAAACTCCTGAGTTCAAGCAATCCTCCCATCTCAGCCTCCAAATGTGCTGGGATCACAGATGTGAGCCACACTGCACTGCGCTTTATTCTTTCATGTCTACTGAATCTTGTACATTATTTTGTCTTTCAAAATATGCATTTTTGTGATAGCTATTTGCTTAAAGGACTTCAGTTTCCTTGATGCAGGATTCCCAGTCTAGCCTAATCTAGCCTGGCATAGAATAAAGATGCTACTATCATGCTATAATTGTGATATCCAGAAATAGAACCAATTGCCCATATAAACCACAACAGAGGGAAGTAAGTCCAATATTTTCCTAAATTGGATACTGTACTAGGCTTAAAATCGGGGGGTGTGGTTAAACGAAATCAGGTTTTATTAAATGGAGCCCATTGATCCACTGACAGCACTAAGACATTTTTATTCCACATAAGCTATCCACTGATTTTATTATTAATGATTTGGACAAATAATTACCTGTTCTGAATTTTTATACTTGTGAAACAGATTTTTAATTTGCTACTTTTCATTCACTGATTATTGGGATTCCCTGCCTGGGTAATTTTATTCCATTAATTGACATTATTTGGATAAGTTACACCTCCAACCATAAATCAGCCTAACCATAGTATTATCTCATGGATTTTTCATTTTGCTTATAACAGTTCCATATGACACTTTGAATTTCTCATAGAAATGAAAACTTTTTACATGTATGAACTCCTCTGAAATAACTGTGTGCAAGATAGAGTTGATTTACAGAAGTACTGGAAAACTCTACACTTTGGAGATACCTGGATGTCTGACTTTACTTCTTAGTGAAGTTGGGAGCAGTGGATTTAAAATCTGAAACTACTCTTTTAACTAGTTTGTTTATTGATTTTTTTTCACTCTCCTCAACCAGATAGACAACTTGGCTTTACTATTTGACTAGAAAGGCATAAAGAACCTACCAGCAATTTATGACTTGAGTTCTCCTGAAGCCAAGATTCCATTGCAGAGATCATGATGGTTTGATATGGAGAGACGTCTCCTTGTGTGTTAATAAGGACCTCACAAAGCTAGAGTATCTCTTGGACCACCCCTGCTTGTCTGAACTCTCTTAATTTTTTTTTTTGCACTATAACCTTTGCCTTTATATTAAAACATTACATGAATATGCTCTCTGGAGGTTGGCAAATCCTTTTAAATATTTAAACTTATGAACATTATGCAGGCTCTCTGTACTTCACTAAAATCTCCAAATGATGTTAGTCTGGGTTTGGTTTTCTCAGAGAACCCATGCAGGTTCACTGAACCATGAGCACTTTCTCTTTATAATATATATGTATATAATATGTTTAATATACATATGTTTAATACTCCTTTGTTGAATTATCCTTTGTACAAAGTTTGTGAGGATCAATAACAAGGTTACAGATTTATAGTTCTTAAATTACAGCATTCTTCCTCTTTTGACCATTTGTACATTTTTCTACCATTAATCATTGAAATCCTGTACAGCAGACCATAATTTTCAGATTTCTCCAATCTCAAAACAGTTTTAAATTCTTGTTTTAAATTTCTGATGGGTGCACAGATGTTCAATCAACTGTGGCCTGGAGTTACACAAATTTAAATGACATTGCAAGGCTACCAGGGACTCAGCAAGTTTGGACTCAGAGACTAGAAAATGAGAATCCTATGATTTCCTATAGTTAACTCCAAGAGTTTCAAGGATTTATGGACTTAAATCCATTCCCCATCTCCTCTCTGCTTCCTATAAGAGCTCCAGTGCCACAATTCTAATTGCCTATTTGAAACTAGTAAGTTGACTCAAGGTCAAGGCATATAAAGTTCATTTCCATTCCTTAAAATAGTATAATATTGCTAATAAGAGTGATTAATATTTATTATGTAAAAGGCAATGTTTATTTGAATATATTGCCTTGTTTTGTGTTCATGCCATCCTTTTGTGGTAGGTACTTGGTTAGCGCTCTTTAACAGATGAGGAAACTGAGGCACGGAGATATTATGTAAGCTCTCTGGGATCACAGAGTTGGCCAATAGTGGAACTACAATTCAAACTCAGATCATTTACACTGCAGTGCTTATGACTGTAAGCACTATTTTACACAGCATTGTATAACAGCTTCTCCTTTGACTTATTTTCTTCTCTAGACCAGTAAGACAAAATCCTAACACTATATTCTATTACAATTTTCACTGCGCCTTCTAACAATGCCTTTAATCAAACACTTAGAGTGTTTTCACACTCAGATCACTCCCCCTCCTGTTTCTACTATCTCTTATTTATACCCTAGTGTCTGGAGACCTGAAGTATTGCAGCGGCTTCTGGATGGCTTCCTGTTTCTATTCTTTCCTCTGCCAATTTCTCTTTGTACGCAGCTAGTAAGATGATCTTCCTAAAACAAAGCTCTGAGCATGTCTTAAATTTTCTGTGAAAACCTTTTAATGACGTCACGTTTCCAAAACATGTTCAGACTCCTCTGGGTGTTTGGGACATGCCAATCTAGTTCCACAGTTCCATTCTCTTATCTTGTGTTGTTGTCACACATGGACACTCTGGTTCTCTCACACCTCACTGTTCACTGTAGCTTTCCCCTTTCTCTGACCATCACAAAGCCCTTGTGTTGTCACAGTTCTGCTTCCTTCTCTAATGATGTTCCTCCTTTTTGGAATTCACAATGCAGGTCCTTTACCCGACTCAGTCTTTCAACCAGCCTCTTTCCAATCTTCTTCCACTGAACACCTACTGTTCCTAACTCACTCATTACCCGGTACTATCAATTCTGTTTTCCATTGCCTATGTCTCTTAAATGACATTCTATTCTGTTGACAATTTTGGTACATAATAATAAACTCATTAATTCCTAGCACTTATTGATTGTTTTGTGCTTTATAAACTGAAATATAATACTTTACTTTTTTCTGCAGATGTTTCATAAGAGCAAACATCTCAAAACCTTCAAATGCAGTGAAAAGCATTTTTAAAGGGCACTTCCCACCTGTTTCTTAGCTGCCACAAAAAGAAACATCTGGGGTATATTTACTATATATCCAATCAGCCTAAAACTGTATTCGAGAAGCAGATAATGGTGCTGGTTGTAGGTGAGGCACAAAGAAGGCTACTGAAGCATTCTTTCTGAAAACCTTGGAGTTAGGAAACCAGATGAAAGTCCTTTGTGTCTGTGGAATTAAAGGTCACTAAGCTCCTGGGTCATGCTGGCTTGGCATCCATCAAGCCCTCAGTCATGCAGGCTTGACTTTGTTGAGTGCACTCACGGGACTGAATTCTCAGTATGAAATTGTCTTGACTTTACATCAAGTGATTTTTCTCTTACAAAGAAATGGAAGTGTCCTCCTTCTAAGCCAAAGTAAGCCCAGAGGGAAGGAAACATTCTCTGGGATACCTCTATTCCCTGAAGTCATCACACATTTATCTATTAACCCAGCTTTGTCAGAACTTGCTTTTCCTTGTAAAAATATCCATGGTGTCTGGAGTATATGGGTATGTGTGCTAAAACAATACTTTGCTTTCAAGTTGCATTGCTATTGGTTATACCTGTGTTGTACAGTTACATAGCACACAACTGGTTATGTAGGTATAATATAAATTTATTAGAGTGGCATATTATAAGATAAAAGAATAGGTACTACAACAATAGTATTTATTTTTTAAAGACATTTTAATGAAGCATTCATGAAGAGCATATCTTTAACGTCTTTCTTGGCTTGAAAATATTGATCTATGTTACAGCACTCGCTGAGAAACTTATAATTTAACATTCCAAGTGACCTAGAGAATATTCAATTCAAACTCCCTACCCAGTGCCAGTGTATCCTAAACAACACCCTGCCTCATGATATGAATTTGTTTGTACACGAATAAAAAAGCTATTGTTTATGGCATTGACTTATCTCTCTGAACAGTGGCATGCAATCAAACCTATAACCATTCAACAAAGTACCTGGTGCCAGAAGATGATCTTAAGAAGGACATTATATAACTTGAAGCATACCGATTTAGGGATTGCAAGAGAAAGAATAACATCAATTATTCTTGCTTACATTTTCAATCAGACATATTGCAGTAAAATTCCATGCATGTGTAATATATAGCATAACTTTCAATGTTTTATGATTTTCATTAAGGCTGAGTAGTTTTAAAGTGGGCCTTGGCATTCTGGCTAATACAGCAGAAGATATTAAAGCACTGACAGCAGCAGCTTACAGGCCAAGGCATTTGGACTGGGTTCAAAATTGATTTGATGACTCATTTGAACATGAGGATTATATTTTACCTAAGATGCTAGCTAATATAGCATAGGCAATTGATTTTCTAGTTTAATGTAGAAATTTCCCAAATTACTTCATTGACTCTCAATTTAAGTTGACCAGACTAAAAATCTCCTAGGACACTTCATTAATCTCCAGTAAGGGTGCAGCTCTCTGAATCATTAAAGCATTCATTGTTTCAGTATTCCCACCTGCAGAATAAAGGCTAGGTGGTCTTTGACATCCCTCTGGCTCTAATGCTTAGATGCAATGTTCTCCAAGTAATTCTTCATTTTACGGTAATTTTTGCACTTACAAACATATGAAGAAATACTATGAATTATGGATCTCAAAATGATGGTTTCCACATAGAAACCATAGTAAATATTTGCTGAATTAATGATTTTCTGAGTATAACAACACTCTGCTAAAATAAGCAGGGATCTTTGCTCTAGCCTAAGCTGTGTTTATTTTAATCTCTTACACATCTGAAGAGAGTGGAGGGTATATCCACTGAAGGACTGACTACTTGAACAAGAGGTCAGGTTAATACTTGAAAAAGGACTTATTGTAAGAGGAGAGCAATTGTATCCAAGTTAAAGTGCCTCAATGTCAGAGAGCTGTGAATATTTTAATGAAGAATTTCACTCTGTTGTTTAGGCAGATTGCTGTTCTAACTCTCAAATTCATGTCCTGATCCTGAGAAGTGGGATCAGCAATGAACATGAAAAGAACATTTACAAGTTAAGGTCAGGTACTTGTAATATTTTAATTGTTTTCTCTCTTGATGCCCCATTAAAATTACAGTAAAGACATTTTAAAAAGACATAAATTGACAAGGGTAGATGTCTAGGGAAGGAGATAACAGGAAAAAAACATTGAAATCTAGATAATATAAATGGAGGAAAGTTAGCTAACACAGCATTAAAATAAAGCCAAATTCCACAATGGAAATAAGGAGGTGAAATCATCTTGATTTACCCTGCAGAATTATCAAAAGTCTCAGAAATGGAAGGCACGAGACATGTATGACTGGGACTGAATTGGATATGAACTAAAATATAGAGTACAAGGGTGAAAGCTTTTTGAGAAGTCAGACCCTTACTTTCTCTCACTTTTCATGCCCTGACAGAAATCTGAAGCTTTGCTACCCGGAAAAAGCTCAACAGATGGTCTCTGAATTAAAGGAGTTGGAGCATGATACAAACGTGAGGTTGTGGGTAAAATTCTAAAAACAAGGGATTTTTTTTCCCCACACTGAATGTGGATAGAGAGAACTGTCACGCTTTTCTTACCTATACCTCCGAGTGAAGACAATCAGACTTTGGCTTTCTAGACAAGAGTTTTAAAGATTTTTGTCCGAGAAATCTCACCAGTCTGGTAGAAGATACCAAAAGATATGGAATTCCCCCCGCCCAAAGGAAGAAGCACTCATTATGGTTTGCCCAACACAATCTTAGTTTATGCAGGTTATACTGACATACTATAAACAGTACCTCCTTAGTTCAAAAGTTTAGACAATTATTTACTTGATTACTCCACATTTTGTTGAAGCTCAAAATTGAAAAATTGCATATACATGCTTAAAACCACAAATAACTCTTTGTTATGAGCCAGGGAGTATAAGTCTTCTGAATATAGCTTCTCATATGGAAGATGGACACACACACACACACACACACACACACACACACACACACACACCAAATAGACAGGGGGAAAAGAAAATCTGAAAACACCAATTGCTAGCAATGTTTTTAAAGAAACAAGACAACTTATTACATGCATGGATTAAAACAAGATGCTACAAAAATCTAAAGAAAAGGAAATTTAGTAATTTTACAAAATAGCAAGAATTAAAATGATTCAAAATAAAGATTCAAAGGAGAAAAGGGCATTTTCCAGAAAATATACAAGAAAAAAGAATCCTTTATGTCCTTACATTCCTCCACTTTATGAACCCAAACAGAAATCTGAAGCTCTACTACTTGAAGAAAGCTTAGCAGGTGGTATCCCCCAAAGATGGAAGAAATTGAAATGACAGGAAAGATAACTATAAGACCTGTTTAGGATGTCTACTTCTGAGTAATAGGAAATTCAGAAAGATAAAAACTATGAAATAGAGAGAATCATATATATTTTTTTTAAATCAAGGAAAGAATGCAATGCTGTGAACTTCCATATTGAAATGGCCACTGTGTGCCTGGATGATGGATGAAATATGGGTTGTCCGTTATGAAATTTCAGACCAGATGTGACATCTGCTTTTGATCATGGCTTGAATTAGACCAACATTTCTGCTGAATTCAATTAGGAAATCCTTAGAAAATCTACATAAAATATAAAACACTCGGGAAGGGAATTGTGGGGTCTTGAGTCCCCAAAGAAGTTGGCACCTGGGCTTCAGGTGAGACTGTTCCCTTGGCCCTAAAAGCTCCTTTCCTCATGGGGAGAGATATAGCCAGAGCAGGCCCAGAGCAAAGTTCTCTAAAGAACAGGTTCCAAGCCGGGCTCGGTGGCTCAGCCTGTAATTCTGCGCCTTGGGAGGCTGGGGTGAGTGAATTGCCTGAGTCTGAGGGTTTGAGACCCCCCTGGGCAACTAGGTGAGACCTCATCTCTACAATAAATTTTAAAAAAATTAGCCGGGCGTGGTAGCCTGCGCCTGTAGTTCCAGCTACTTGGAAGGCTGAGGCGGAAGGATCGCTGGGAGCGGCCACTGCACTCCATTCTGGGCGACAGAGTGAGACTCCAACTCAAACAAACAAACAAAAAACAACAAAAAAGGAACAGGTTCCAGAGTTATGGAAGATACCCAGCAGGAGACTGGTTTATGTTTTATTTTCACTTTTAAGTTTCTATATGCTATGTACATTTTCTGTATGTGTACTAAAATGAATAAATAATAATATAAAAACATTGGAAAAAGCTGCTTTGTTAAATTTCTGAAGATTTTGGATAAGAAAAAAATGGTGTTTTGGCGTCCAAGTAACTGACTTTAAGAATGATCTGGTTGAGGGGATTTGCCTTAAATTGTGAGAATGCTGTGGGGCTCTGGTCTGCTCTAGGGGATAACATGAGTGTTATATCAGGAAACAGTATCAGCAGCTTTAAAAGCTCAGTGGCACAGGTGGTGACTTTATATGTATAAGTTACCTCTGAAGCACATCATCATGGTGGACTGTAACTCCAGGAGAGGAAAGTCTTGGAATCCAAGGAGACTTGTTCTTGTCCATGTGCCAGGAACAGGGGCAGAAGGAGTGAGCAGAAAATGTATTTATACTGTGCTTAGATTTAACTGGTAAACAAGATAATAGAATATAGCAAATGTTTTAAGTTGTTCATATTGTTACATATGTTTTGTGCAACATTACTTGCATAATTTTGAATCAGAATGGAAGGTCTGGATAAATCTTATCACATTTAAACTCTATAAATCTCTGTGAGATATTATAATTTTCTTGTCTTTCCCGTTAAACTTTCATCTTGAGAACAGAAATTATGTCATTTATTTCTATTCGCATCATTTTGTTTTTGAATAGAGTCTTATTCAAAAAGACTTGAGAACTAAAATGAGCGAAAATCTATTCGCCTCTTTCATTACCTCCACAATAATGGGTTTACCAGTAGTAATATTAATTATTATACTCCCAACCATATTATTCCCCAAATGAACAAACCAAAATTCAGAGAGCTTAAACGTATATAAGAGTCTTCAACTAAGATTTAAACTATTCTTGATAGTAAATATAGAAAAGTTAAATTACTTTAAATGTATTTTTAAATTAAGCATCTTTCATAAATTAAAATTAGAAGCAGGTATAAGCAAAAGTGGCACTTAAGCCAAAACGTCAACTGAATGCTCACACAGGAGGAATTTGAGTTGGAATTTGATTCTCATGGGTCTTACACAGACCAGTACTATCTACAAGAAAGATTCTCTATGTATGGTAAAATAAGAAGAGAATAAAAGAATTTAGTGGGTTTTAAATAAGAATAAATATATCTAATTTCACATAATGTTCTTAATTTTAAACCCTATACTGTCTACATTTTGATGTAAAAAAAATTTATAAAATTATTGTAAAAATAGTCTATTTTGATAACAAAATTCAATTTGGAACCACCAGATTTCATCACCCATTCCATTTTAGAACTATGATTTCTCACTAGAAAGATGACAGAATTATTAAGAATTTTTTGTACTCTCTGGTTCAGTATAAGTTGGCTCTTAAGGTTATATGTTTTATATCCTTAGATCATTCTTGCCATACAAAACTGGAGCACAACATTCTTTCACAGTTAATATTTCTGGAAGGAGAGACATGGTCACAAAGAAGACAAAGCCAAATATAAGAGAAAATACTACCCATCCATACTAGCCTTTTAGAGGTGGTACCTCAAGAGGGGTGTGTTTGCTGACATGTGCAATTTGGTTGTTCATTAGAGTGTTAAAACCGAACCAAAAGTTTCATAAGTAACTAGTTAAAAATAATCAATTTTTGTATTTCAATGAGTGTACCTGGGTGATCGTTCACTAGGAAAGATGTGGACTACTTTATTCAGAGTTAGATGTTTTTTCCTCTTGCTCTATCAATACAGAGAAAACATAATTGAGCACGCTACCCTAGTTTTTTTTTTAAATTTTTTCCTCTTCAAACTTCAACTTGAATAGGAATGGCTTCAATTGGGGTGTTTGTTTCTTATTTTGAACTTAAGCACTCATTTATCAATATAATTCATTCAACCAACATTACTATTTTCATTTTATCTGATTAAAATAGTTCTATTTCAAATAATAATTTTGATTTAAAAATTCTGCAGTAACATTTTTGAGAAATCATTACATTCAGGAGCAGACCAAAAGCCTCCCTGGATAATGGAGATAAAGCACATTTTCAGGGAGCAGACATATGACTAGCTCCATATGCTACATAATTTTGCTACTTTATAAAAACATCATATTTATATATATATGAAACAAAACAATAATATAACAATTATGTATGCATATAGGTAAAAACAATAGTAATACAATAGAAATAAACATTTTCTACTGATTTTTCTTTTTGAAACAAAAGTTTTTCTCACGGAAAGACATCTTGATGCCAGATTGCATGTTAGGAGGATTTTTGTTGTTGTTTGTGGAGCATTTGAAACAGAAAGTATCTGCCAACCACTAACTTAGTATCTGCAATTCTGTTGTATTTTTCACAGCTGGACCATGAGCTGAGTAAATGGCAACATATTTTTTTCCTCTAGGATTAAGAATAATTTATTGAAAATTTGTTAAAGGACACCAAAGGGAAAAAAAAGTAAGAAAATATTGACACTAGGTATTGGGCAATAACTTACTTCACTGAACATAGTCTCCGTCTTATACACACACCAGTAGACATGATCATTGTTCTACTTTTGGGCATCTTTTTTCTCCTTTCCTTCCTTAAATTAGAAAAATGCAAAAGAGAAATCATCTAAATTATCTCACTCAAAATTAATTCTCAAAGTAGTTATTATAACAGACTGATCTCAGTTGTCACCTCCTGAATTACCTCCCTCATTCTTCCTTCTTTCCCTCTGGACTGAGGTGCCTGACTTGTGTTCTCCAATAACAATCTGTCTACGTCTGTCAGAAGACTTATCATACTATTAGAATATACCATTTACACACTAATTTTTCTCCTTGGAATGTGGTCTCCTTGAGCGTAGTTGATTTGTCTTGGTCATCTTTGTGCTTTCCAACATCTCACACAGTACCTGAGATATAGTAATTCCCAACCAATGTTTCCTAAATAAATATGCATCAGTGGGTGGCTTTTGGACAAGTGTCCTCTAGTTAAAGCTTTCTAGGCACACATTTGAATATGACAATATTTTGAAGTCAGATGTTTGACTGACTGAAATAGTCCAAGGAGTTAACCTTTCATTATTATTGTAGATTGAATATTTAATAATGGAAAGAAAATATCTTAGTTCCTACCATTTACACTGCTATATCAAAATTTGTCCTGAAGGTGGCAACATTGAATAATGTTCTGCATATTTCTCGAAGTAAAGCTTTAATGGCTACTTTTAATTAAAGTTTTCTATTTTAAAATAAACATAATTCTCTCACATCATATTTCTTATAATGTGAAATTAATTATTTTATGGCTGTTTTATTGTTTCATTTAGTAACCTTGAATGTACATGCTAAAAGAGATTATATACAACTTTGAAGAATAAAAGTTAACCTGGATAAGATTCAGGGTGGCTTTGTTCAAATTTCCAAATGTAAGATCAGTTTTAAACAAAACATATGTTTCTTACCAAGCAAATTTATATCAATAGATGTGCTTATAAGCTGTGTAAATCAATGTTTGTTCTTTTGAGGTGAAAACTAATTTTTTTGCTATATTTATTCAAATTCAGCAAAATTTTTAGTATTTAATGTGATTTGTTAATAAAGGAATACAGATTTTTAAAATAATTTCTTTGACAACAAATAACAAAAAATAAAATAAGAAATAAGCAGAAATAAAAGCAATTCTGAAGTCAACAACTATTTTGTAAAAGTGACCAACAATGCAATATATTTGATTATCACACCTGGGACTGTATTATTTTATTTTCTGTTTTCTATTTTGTGGATATTAACTACTTAATAAACAAAGCTATACTGACTCATGTTTGTCTAAATCTTCAAAACCCTAATGTGAAGTAGAAAGGTAGTAAGTAATGTGTCACAGAGGTTAATTGACTTGTATAAGAACTGTCAGTGGCAAAGCCAAAAATGGAACTCTGTATTTCTTATCAGTGACATCTACTTATGGTTATAAGTCTATCATATTCATAGACAGTTCAATCGCTTTACGTAGCTTCTGAGAGATAGACTAATGACTACTGTCATGCTATTTTATATTAGGATTTTGTTACAAACACAATTTATGTTTTGGCTCATAGCTTTTGAGCTGTATGCAATAAAAGGATTCTGATGGATCACTTGCCAAGTCTAATATGCATACTCCTTCCTAGTCCTTATGGTAAAACACATTTAGAATATTGTCCTAAATTCTCTAATGAGGCTATTCTATATTGAAAGGGATTTCTAGAAGCTAATTTTAGATTAGGAAGTAGAGAAACTACATAGTCAGACAAAGACAATATGGAGAAACCATCAAAACCAAGCGTGTGTGAGCGGGAGGTGCTGTGAGGCAGACCAGAGGAGACGGGTGTGTGGGGAGCTGAGAATGAAATGGACAGTGCCTGAGGCAGCATGAAACAGATGGAGCTTCCTGACAGGTGCAGTAAGAATGCACCCCAGACACTGTCTTCACAGGTTTTAAAGATTCTGCATACACATCTTCTAATAACAGACAGGACATATTCCAACACTATAATTTGCCGAACTAGAGTTGCCAGATAAAGAAATCAAATAGGTAGCATGTTCTAGGGTGTAAATTTGCTTGCCACTGTGTCTCAGAGGGGCAATTTCTTGTTTTCCTTGGTCTTGGGCCAGGCTTGCTGACATTACCTGGCATTCTTGCTTCATGCAAGGGAGTCCTCCACCTCTCTTAGGAGAAGCAGAAACTGCCTGGGAGATAGAGGTCATAGGTGCCCTAATCTTGGGCATGCTCCTATGATTTCAATGGTCAGAACTCTGGGCCACATGTCTTCATCAGGAAAGTCACAGACTTTCTATTCCTGCACAGAAACTAGTCATTCAACTGGTCCTCTTTGTTTACCACACATTGAAAGCTATTTAATTCACCTAGGAGATGTTCCAAATTATGTTCATGTAAAGGTAAAAAGGGTGCTTGAATGAATGTAGGTTTTAAAAAATGGTGGTTCTGTGAAAATTCTTTGAAAAATAGAACTAATGAAGCATATGGTAATAAAAGTAACTATAATTTCTTATTTTTTAGAGAAATAGTCACATACTATTTAAATATTTTTTGCAAAAAGCTTTTTTTTTTGTAGAGGCAAGGTCTCACTATGTTGCCCAGGCTGATCTCAAACTCCTCAGATTTTCTTGTCCACCTTTGTAGTCTACTGGAGTTCTGTGGACCCTGAGCTTTATTTTATTCTTCTGTGGATCTTCAGAGCCTCACGTGGCACATGGCACATAATAACAGATATTGGACAAACATTTGTTGACTGATAGGTTGATTGGATGAATCTTCACTGGAGAAGCTTGGCATATTAATTAATTATGATGCTTCAGAATTTCTCCACTGGGGGAGCTTTTGATATGGTAACCTCTTTGAAAGGGAGGGCTGAGAACTTGCTCTGAAGTTGTGT
>CAUYQG010091178.1:0-30578 GCA_963574415.1 Tarsius wallacei | reverse complement strand
CTGTTAACTGACAATAAATGACATCTGTTCTGCTAACACCAGAGTCAGTAGTCCAAAGTGCTTCTTTCGACGCCGACTCCGTTCCTTCCTACGAGAGACCCTGAACCCAGCTGGGGCAGGACCCCGGCACCAATGCTGCCCATTGAAGCTGGACTGGATTAAAAAACACGTGGTACATATACACAATGGAATATTACACAGCCATAAAGAAGGACAAACATATGAACTTCATAACAATTTGGATGGATTTAGAGTCAATCATACTCAGTGGTCTATCACAGAAACAAACAACAGAGTATCATATGTTCTCATTCATAAGCAGACCTTGAACAACTATAATACTATAAGAAAGGGATTGGCAGTAGTGGGAAACTGTCAGGGGAGGGGGATTGGGATTGGCAGTTGAGGGAAACTGCCAGGGGAGGGCGGAGCATACCTCATGAACAAGGGTACCTGCATAATTAATGTTTGTATACCTATCCCTGAATTGTACCCCACATCTTTATAATAAAAAAAAGAATTAAAAAAAATTTACGAGTTAAAAAAGAAAAAGCATCTTAATAGGTGTGTTGCATCAAATGGAGAGTACTTTGAAGGTGACTGAAGTTTAAACATGCAAGAATAATTACACAATTTTTTAATAAATAAATTTCAGGTTTTGCCCCCCCCTCCTCCCCAGTATGTGGAAAGACAGTGGGGGAAGGTCCAATAGAACTCTGTTTCAGGGTTTGCCCATAGGAGGATATGTATTCTGAAATATTGTGGGGCACACTAAAAGTTTTCTTATGAGCAATTTGTGAGGAAAACTATCTGGGGCAACATGTAGCCTTCAACTGTGGCAACCACCCATTTGGAAACAAAAAGAAGGCAGGTTTTTTGTGCATGTATTTAGTATCCAAAATCAACTTTCCCCTTGGTATAGCGAGTTTGTTTTCTTTCACTCATTCCCCCATTCTTCAAAATATTTTGGATAACACCCTAAAGAAAGTAAATATCTGTGGTATTTTGTTGCTAGGGCAGTTTATTCCTAGAAAATCAGGTTCCATGTTGTTAACACTACTAGGCAATCATAAACTCTTGTGTCCCACGGAGGAAAAATAGAAAGAGAAAGGAAGCAAGCAAGGAAAAGAAAGGGAAGGGAAGGGGAAAGGAAAAAGGCGGAGGGAACCAAATTATAGCAAAAAAGGAAAGAAAAACAAATCCCAAAAAAACTAATTCAAGCTATGTTACAGGAAATTTATACATCAGTAGGCAGGCATGAAGGTGGCGTGAGTGTTGTGTATGTATGTGTGTGTGCACGCGCGTGCGCACGTGTGTGTGTTATCTTTCCACAAGTTTATTTAGCTTCAGTCTGCAGGGTTTTAAGAAAAGCAGTTTTTATTTCTAGAGCCTTCAAGTCAGGACAAAAAGAAATGGAAGAAAAGAAAAAATAATGAAAACATAGGTGTGGAGACTTGTAAACAGAAAATATTTCAGGATTCACGCCAAACAAATGGTAGACAATAAAAACTATAAAACAATGGACAAGGCTAGAATCGAATAACAAGCATATTATAGTTTCCTTTGGAACATAATTTTTCTCACCAGTCTTCCATTTCTACCAAAGACAAAATCAGTGGGACTAATTTATTTGCAAAATAAGGTTTCGTCTTATGCTTGACCTGATTGTTTGCATAAAGTTCAGTAAGAATAACCACTGGCTATATAGGTTTTTTTTTTTAATTGAATTTGCTGGAAACTTTTTTAAAAATTGAATTTGCTGGAAATTTTTTAAAATAAGGAATCTCAGAATAGACTTTTTAAAAATTTCTCAGGTCCAGCCAAGGAATTATCTGTACCTATAGGCACCTGTATGAATTGGGATGAATTCCTCCCTTCTCAAGGTCCCAGAATAACTTGGGGTCTCTGCACCTGTTAGAAAGTGACATTCTTTACTCATCACAGGTCAGGAGTTCTTTAAAGGAACTGGCAAGGTACAGATCAGTTTTCCCAACAGGATTTTATTGTCTTGTTGATGAAAAACACCAAAATGCAAAATATTTTAAGATGGCTTATTCTGGCCACTTTTGAGTGACCGAGGTCTATGGTATACTTCCCCAGGAGGCCCTGAGAACATGTTCCAACCATAGTTGAATGGTAGCTTGGTTATATACAGTCTGGGAGGACAGATGTTATAAGAATTATGAATCAATGCATGTGAGATTTATACTGCTTCTGTCCAGAGAGGTAGGACATTTTCAAGTAGGGGCCTGCAGGCTATAGATGGATTCAGAGATATTCCGACTGGTAATTAGCGTAGTTTTATAAGGAATTATGAAAACAGTAAAGGAAAGGACAACTTCAGGAAGGGAGCAGATCTTAATATGTAGATTAAGTTTTATGAGAGGTGGTGGTAAACTTCAAACAGAGCAGATAATTGTTTTAAAAGACACCAGAGTCCCCAAAAGGCAGCTTTACAGGGTCATAACATACTTTGACTTTTTCTTCTCTATTTGCCAGAGTCATGCTGGAGAGTGAATCACATTAAAAGTTAGGAATTTGACCATTTAAAAAGTCAGTTTAGTCGTCAGCCTCTATATTCAATCTCAATTCCACAGCGCATTCTGCTCATATCTGCTCAAAACCTTGGTAAAATAACCAGTGTCTCTAATTGTGTCCTGTTATAAGAGAAAACAGATTCTTATTGACCTTATGGTAATTACTATATTGTCATAAATTAGGAATACAAATAGTTTCCAAATTCAGAAGAAATCAGGTAGAGAGGAAGAAATATGAAATTTTTCTCACAAGAACATATTTTGCTCAATTTTAAAAAGCAATATATAACTCAAAAGAGTTGTCTCGACTCTGCAAAATAAAACAATCATCAGTGTTTCAAATAAAAATCATAAAAAATTATTTTAGTCTTCTATTGGTTCATTGCATTTGTATTGGTATTGCATTTTTATCAGTGGAGCTTGAAAGACAAGAAAACTATTTCCAAAGTGTGTGAAAGAGTTGAATTTCAGAAAACAAGATTAAGTATTTACTCATATATTCCATTTGTTAAAAATTATTATTTATCTTTTTCTTCCCCAGAGTGAGTGTAGAAAGTTTCTCAGAACTGCTAGGGGAAGGAAGGGCATACCTCATCAACAAGGGTACCTGCATAATCAATGTTTGTATACCTAACCCTGTATTGTACCCCACATCTTTACACACACAAACAAAAAGAAAGAAAGTTTCTCAGCTCTGTTCTTAAGGTGATTTCAAACAGAATCCCACAGCTTAGCTTTAGGGGTGCTATCAGGAGAAAGATACCATCCATTTTGGCTGCAGAACAATGAATACATTCCCAGAAAAAAGTATGGTAGATGAATTGGTCAGTTACATCAATTCGTGAAAAGATCAGTTCCTCTTTTTTGCAGGTTGGAGAGTTTGTGATTGTGGATACATTTGTTCTGTATCCTGTTATCTGGATGTCTGAGTTTAATACTAAATTTTATGAGATAGGACTTGGCATCTCCTTGAAGTGTTCCCAAAGGATTAATTGTTTATGAAATGACTGGTAGATCATTTCATATCTTGTATATCACCAACGCATATATCATGGATATCTTTAAATGTAATCTTTAATGTTTAAAAAGGATAGATTCTTAGGCTTTTCCTGTTGTCAGGCTAAGCAGGCAGTTAGGCAGACATGAATAGGTTAAAGAGGAGATTCTGGAGAGTGACATCCATGAAGGAAGGAACATTCAACAATTATTCACTCCAGTGCCACAGCTGTAAACTTGTGGTCAATAACACAAGGGGAAGGGGAAAGACAAAAACAGGAAATTCCATGGGGCTGCACTGGTGCCCTAAATGCCAATTTGTCCACTATATGACCTTTCTGGAGCAGCAGTAATGAGCAACACCACTATTAGATAAAATTCATATTGATCACCAGGCCCCATGCATGCGCAGAAGCCCTTGCTTACATAACATCCCCAAACTGGGCAGAGACAATGCAAAATCAGGGAGAAGATCAAAAAGAAGGAAGTTAGACGTATAAAAAAGACAGCAAAAAAAGTCTTTGGAGCTATTTCCAGGGTAGTCAGCTAACTCTGACTTTTTTGAAGTATATTATACTTTTTCTGCCTAAATAAAACTTCTCCTTGCTCTGCTGCTTTGTTTCTTGGTTGAACTCTTTCCTCCAAGAAGACAAGAACTAGGGTTGTGCTGCTGAATTTCCAGGTCTGTAACACTGTTGAAGTGTAAAATGTAATTACCTATTTCTTACTCTTATATTAATATTGTGTTTGGTTTTGCTGGATTCTTAAAAAATGGTATTTTGGGGTTTAAATCTATGAACAACCTTCATTGGGAAGCAGAAACTATAAGTTCAGTTACTTCTAGATAAGGCCAATCTGGAGCCTGCAAAAGGAGGCCATCGAAGAACCAGTTTCTTTCTTTCTCTCTCTCTCTCTCTCTCTCTCTCTCTCTCTCTTTCTTTTTTCCTTTATTTTTATTATTTTTATTTTAAAGATGTGGAGTACAACAGGGTTAGGTACATAAGTGGTCATCGTGAAGGTAAAGTTCGGGCATCCTTATTGATGTTATGTGCCTTCCTTCATTCCCTGGTAGTGTCCCACTCCTGCCATTCCCTTTCTTATAGTCTTAAACGTATAAGGGTCCGCTCATGAGTGAGTACAAGTATACTCAGATCTTTGTTTCTGTGATAGATCACTGAGCATTATAGACTCTAACTCCATCCAAGTTGCAAAGTCCATAATTTTGTTTTATTTTATGGCTGCGTAATATTCCATCGTATATATGTACCACATTTTCTTTATCCAGTCCACTTTCGATGGGCAGCACGGTTGGTTCCATGTTTTTGTTGTTGTGAGCAATGCTGCAATAAACATGTGTATGAAGGTATCTTTTTTATAGAGTGATTTGAGTTCCTCTGGGTATATTCCCAGAAGGAGGATTGGTGGGTGATATGGAAGGTCGACTTTTAGATCTTTTAGAAATCACCACACTGTTTTCCACAGAAGTTATACTAGTTTATACTCCCACCAGCAGTGTAGAAGTACTCCCTTTTCCCTACATTCTCTGCAGCATCTATTGTTTTTTGTTATTGATGATGGCCATCCTGACTGGAGTTAGGTGATATCTCAGTGTAGTTTTAATTCGCATTTCCTTGATGCTTAGTGAGGCTGAGCATTTTTTCATGTATCTGTTGACTGTTCGTATATATCTTCTTTTGAGAAGTGTCTAGTCATATCTTTTGCCCACTTTTTTTGTAAGCACGTAGATATTTTATTCCTGCTATTTCCAATTTTAAAAACATTATTCAGTGACAACATGCTATTATAAAAAGTGCAGTAAATTTAGACAATTTAAATAAATATATTTCAACCAACAAGATTAAAATGATCGACTTAACTCCAAGATTTTGCCCACTTTTTAATAGGGTTGTTTGTTTGTTTGTTTTCCTTTTGGCATATTTGAGTTCCTTGTACTTCCTGGATGTTAGACCTTTGTCAGATTTACAGTTGACAAATATTTTTTCCCATTCTGTGGGCTGTCTCTCCACTCTCTTGATGATTTCTTTTGCTTTGCAGAAGCTTTTCAGTTTGATGAGGTCCCACTTATCTATCTTCTATCTTATCTTTTATGACATTTGCTTCTGGAAAGTTGATCAGGAATTGGTTGCCCACTCCAATTTCCATAGGGGTGTTTCCTACGTTTTCTTCTAGGATTCTTACAGTTTAAGGTTTTATATTTAGGTCTTTGATCCATTTAAAGTTGATTATTGTGTATGGGGATAGGTAGGGGTCTTGTTTCAATCTCCTGCATGTGGTCAGTCAGTTTTCCCAGCGCCATTTACTGAACAGGTTCTCCTCTCCCCAGTGGTTGTTAGTGGAAGCTTAGTCGAAGATGAGTTGGTTGAGAATGAGGTTTTGCTTCCAGAATCTCCATCCTGTTCCATTGGTCTATATGGCTATTCTTGTACCAGTACAAGCTGTCTTGATTATTGTAGTCTTATAATAAAGTTTAAAGTCCAGATATGTGATACCTCCTGCTTTGTTTCTTTTGCTAAGGATCGTTTTGGCTATTCATGGTCTTTTATGTTTCCATATTAATTCTGTATTGTGTTCACAATAGCAAAAACATGGAACCAACCATGCTGCCCATTGAAAGTGGACTGGATTTTAAAATGTGGTACACATACATGATGGAATATTACGCAGCCATAAAGAAGGACAAAATTAGAAACTTTGCAGCAACTTGGATGGATTTAGAGTCTATAATACTCAGTGATCTATCACAGAAACAAAGAACTGAGAAACACATGTTCTCACTCACAAGCAGACCCTGAACAATCATCATAATACTCTAAGGAAGGGATTGGCAAGTAGTGGGAAACTGCCAGTGGGGGCATACTTCATCAGCAAGCCTACCAGATTTCAAACCAGGTGAAGTGGGGACCAAAGTGAGGCCCAAACTTTACCGCACAATGACTACTTGTATACCTAATCCTGAAGTGTACCCAAGATCTTAAAAGAACAAAAAAGATAGGCCCAAACTTTACCTGTACAATGACCACTTGTATACCTAATCCTGAATTGTACCTCACATCTTTAACATAAAATACATTTAAAAAAAAAGAAAGTAGATCAGAGAAAAGGGGTGAATCCACCTCTCCAAAATCGGGGGGGGGGGGGAGGAGGGCAGATGCTTGAGAACATTTGGCAGTGAATCCTTGAGGCAAAAAATTTTTAAATCTTCCCTTTTAGTGGGGTCAGATCGCCATGGTGATGGGGTGGTGGTCTGTGTCACATGGTCATGAAGGGGGCAGGTAAGCATGGAGATGGGGTGGTGGTCTGTGTCACGTCAGTCATGAAAGACTCATCACAATGGGTTAGGTCAGCTTGACCCTTTATGGCAGGAAGAACAAACACTATGGCTAAAAGGGTAATTAGTACAAAGCATGCTTGGAGGAGTTACAAGGCAGTTATAAGTAACTAACCTCCAGAAACCTGGTTTTGTTTCCTGTTTCATAATTGTAAAGTGGGTTGAAGTAAGTTACTGAAAAAGCATGACAAAGCTAAGAAAAGTTAAAATGGCTGCCACTTTGACTAAAGTTTCTCCATTTTGGCTTTTCACCCTCTCAGTCAAAAAAGTAGTGAATATGGCCCCCCAAGTGGCTTGGGAGAGGGGCTCCCTCCTTTGTGTGCTGGGTTTCCTGATTGTATGAAGGAGGGGTCAGATCTTCTTTCTGACAGTTTCTTCTCTTTATAACTGTGGCAGGAGTGTCTCACTGGGAGACCGGACCCAGGTGGAGGACCCTGGTGTGCAGAGGGGATTTGTGACAGCCCAGAGGAATAGAGGGGGAATAAAGGCTTTGGAAAGAAAATTGCCAAATTTCCAGGGAGCCGGTATTTTCATTTTAGGCACTGAACTGACAGTTTCAGATAGTCACCAGGGCTTCCCACGTGGGTTCCCAAGAAGCCAGAACAACCAGGTTGCGGCTGCAAGCCCCACCCCCACAGAGGGGCGGTACTGTGCTTATCTGAAGGAGAATGGTGGGAAGGGGGTGGCAGAGGGAGGAGCGAGGTGAAGGGACAAGCCTGAGTGAAGGGGACGGGGCGGGTGCACGAGCTCCTAGACAGCAAGCATCATCTTGGCAACCCTGAGCTGGCCATAGTTCTGGCTCCTTGCTGGTCTGAGAAATCAAACTTCTTGCACAAACGATGCGGCAAGAATGTCCCAAAGACGCTGTTACAATTAGAGGGTAGCCCCCATGCTGGCTCCACGCAGGCAGGAGAGTTTTCGGACAGCCAGGCTCCCCTCTGCACTGCAGAGCTGCTCTGGATGTGAGGGGGGCGGCAAGGGCTGGGCCTATGCTGGGCTTGCTGGGAGCTAACGTCTCTACATGGCTCCTGGCTGTGAGTTGCAGGGTTGGAGGGCTACAATACCAACATGCTCCAGGCTCAGGTGATGCCCGACCCTGGTGGGGGGTGGGGTTAGGCCAGAGCGGATCACCGCCCTGTTCACAGGACTGCTTGCTGCTGGCTCCACTCCACCTCCTCATCTCTGAGAGTGAGTCCAGTACGGGATGTGAGGGCTGGGCCCAGGCTGGGCAGTGAGGAAGATGTGGCACTGCAAAGTACACCTCGTCTTAGCCCAAGTCCAGCTGAACTGAACCTTACTGAAGCTCAGTTTTTTTCTCTCACCTGTGGGTGAATCTTTCCGAAGCCCCATTTCTACTGCTTTCCTAGACTGTAGGGAGCAGCCTGATATCTGAGATGCCGTTCATCGTGTGCTGCTCTCTGCTCTCCAGCCAGAGCCCCAGTTCAGCCGCTTTGGGAGAATTCCACCCAGGCCCCTTTCCGCACTGTTTCAGAGCATTGCAAGGAAACACGGGCTGTAATTTCGTGGAAATGTCGCTCCCACCGGCGCCTTTTTTGTGAATGTGGAACTCGAGGCATGAGGGAATGTAATTACTGGGTTACCTGGGGTGGCAAAGAGCAGAGACTAAAACCCCACTGCTCTGACAGGTGTCTTGTGGGCCATTTTTACCTCCAGAAATCAACCTGAAGTGCTTATGGTTTAGGCATTTTACACTTGAAATAATTGGCCTCATCTCAACTGAGGCTTGACTGGCCTGTGTCTCAGAGACACAGTTGGTGACCCTTCGCCTCAGGAATAGATGGGGGTTCAGCTTTGTGGGAGCAACTTTCAATGTGTGGAGCACCTGGGGGACTTTTTTTAAGATGTGGGGTACAATTCAGGGTTAGGCATACAAATGTTTGTTATGCAAGTACCCTTGTTGATGAGGTGTGCCCCTCCCTCCCCTGGCAGTTTCCCACTACTGCCAATCCCTTTCTTATAGTATTATAATTGTTCGAGGTCCACTTATGGATGAGAACACATGGTACTCTCTTCTTTACTTCTGTGATAGCTCACTGAGTATGATCGACACTGAATCCATCCAAGTTGCCGCAAAGTCCATATGTTTGTTCTTCTTTATGGCTGCATAATATTCCATTGTGTGTATGTACCACATTTTTTTAATCCAGTCCACCAGGGGGACTTTTAAAACCCATCAGGCTTAACATCTCTGCTTTGGATGGAAAGCTCCTCACCCACAGCAGTCAGGATGCACCTTAACTTGCTGAAGCTGATATGTTATTCTGTCTAGACAATGGAAACATCCAGAAGCACTTTTGCTTCCATGTAGCCTCTTTCTAATTGGTGTCCCTAACTTCCTTCTGTCCTTGAAGACATTTTCTTTGACTTCCTGATGGTATCAGTTTTCATGTTTTTATAGCTAATCTGTAAAAAGCTGGGTGTTCATCTCCATTAAAATAAGATGTTCATATCACACATTCACTAGGTTTTATTTGTGATTTCTGGATGTGGGATACTATTTTGAAAAACCTGGTCATGGAAATGGGACCCTATTGCTGTACTTTATGAAGAATTTACCCCTTCAGCATTAATTATGCGTGGGTTCATCAGCACCTTTGTAAACAAAGGAAGAAAAATCATGTGGCATCTATGCATTTGGCAAGAAGAGGAAGTATAGGATGACCAGAGCACAGCACTAGGGCTCTTCTCTTATTTTATACAGAGCCTTGGACACAGTATGTGTTCTCAGGACCCGCATACCTTCCCTTCCCGCAGTATTCTCATTCTACTCTTTTCTGTGCACTCTTTAGGTGGGGATTTCTGATTACACCTGCCCACAAATGTTGGCTGGAGATGTTGTAACGTGAGAGTATCTGACAACTCAAAACGAGGATTAATGGAGAGGTGTCTTGAGATCTATGTTCAGATGCACTGCTGTTGAATATCTGGGTGCAAAAATACTGTGCTCTCAGCAGTGCCCACAGTGGCTATCTCAGAAGGGTGACCCTGATGCCAACACAGCTGCTATTCACAAGGGTGGGTGCTCCTTGTGGTTTGGAGCTTAAATCTTGTGGCCCTGCCCCTCCTCTGCTCACCTCATTCCTAGTTGTATCTGCCGGGTTGCCTGCTTTATTCCAGTTGCCATCTGTGTAACTATTTCAGAGAGTCTTTAGGGGTTCCTCCCTCACTACCTAAGTCACTGTACAGTGGCCGCATATGTATACTGTTGGAGCTCCTATGTTGGTTCTTTCCAGTGGAATTCTATGAAGAATTCTAACTATTAGTAGATTCTCTCATTCTGGTGCTCTGGGGCTGTTTACAAAGCTTGGCATGTTGTCTTTGGTCTCATTGAATGAAGAAAAGAAACTGACAGAGTAATATGATGAAAGAACAACTCACCTGGACATTATCATTTCCAATGTTTGTTTTGGTGATTTGTTCCCCATTAACATATAATTGACTTCAGCTCACTGTTCAAATACTCATGAGTCATTTCTTTCTTTTTTTTAATTTTAAAGATGTGGGGTACAATTCAGGGTTAAGTATACAAATGTTCATTATGCAGGTACCCTTGTTGATGAAATGTGCCCCCCTTCCCCTGGCAGATTGCCACTACTGCCAATCCCACCCCCCTTGTCAGTTTCCCACTACTGCCAATCCTTTTCTTATAGTATTATGATAATTGTTCAAGGTCCGCTTATCAGTGAGAACATGTGATACTCAGCTTTGTTTCTGTAATACATCACTCAGTATTATAGACTATAAGTCCATCCAAGTTGCTGTGAAGTTCATGATTTTGTACTTCTTTATGGCTGCGTAATATTCCATCATGTATATGTACCACTTTTTTATCCAGTCCTCTTTTGATGGGCAGCACGGTTGGTTCCATGTTCTTGCTATTGTGAACAATGCTGCAATAAACATACTTGTACAGGTATCTTTTCCATAGAGTGATTTGAGTTCTTCCAGGTATATTCCCAGTGAGGGGATTGCAGGGTCATATGAAAGGTCAATTTTTAGATCTTTTAGGAATCACCACACTGTTTTCCACAAAGGCTGTACTAGTTCACACTCCCACCAACAGTGTAGAAGTGTTCCCTTAGCATCATATCCTCTCCAGCATCTGTTGTTTTTTGAGTTATTGATGATGGCCATCCTGACTGGAATTAGAAAACTATATCTCAGTATAGTTTTAATTTGCATTTCTTTGATGACTAGTGAGGATGAGCATTTTTTCATGTATCTGTTGGCTGCTTGTGTATCTTCTTTTGAGAAGTGTCTGTTCATCTTTTGCCCACTTTGTAATGGGGTGTTTGTTTTTTTCTTTTTGGCACATTTGAGTTCCTTCTAGATCCTAGATGTTAGGTCTTTGTCAGACATACAGTTGACAAATAGTTTTTCCCAGTCTGTGGGCTGTCTCCCTCCTCTCTTGATGGTTTCTTTGGCTTTGCAGAAGCTTGCTTGACTGATTTTCATATGTTAAGCTAACCCTGCATTCTGGAATAAATCCCACTTGATCATGGGATAAAATCCTTTTATTGGATTACATTTGATCATGGGATAACATCCTTTTACTAGATTACATGTTACTGGATTACATTTGCTAGTATTTCCTTGAAGATTTTTGTGTTTATATTCATAAGGGGTATTGGTCTGTAGTTTGTTTTTCTTGTGATATGTGTTTGGTTTTTGTATCAGGGCAATACTGACCTCATAAGATGAGTTAGGAAATGCTCCCTCCTCTTCTATTTTTGTAAGAGTTTGTGAAGGACTGACTGATAGGAATTTTTTTTCAAAAATTTGGTAGAGGTCACCAATTAAGCCATCTGGATATTTCTTGGTGGGAAGTTTTAAATTGTTATATTGATCTTATTACTTGTCAGAGACACTAAGTTGTATACTTCCAAAGTATGAATTTTATGGTATGCAAATTATATCCCAATGATGCTTCCATAAAAAAAGAACACATGTACAAAGTTCCATATTCAATGTGGTGAACTGAACATGTTTACTCATCTCTGCTTTTCCTCAAATCCCCTACAACAACAGTCAAGAAAGAAAAGCAGGCCCAGGTGGGAGGATCATTTGAGCCCGGAAGTTCAAAACTAGCCTGGACAACATAGCAAGAACCCGCCTCTATAAACAATAATTAGCTGGGTGTAGTGGCACGTACCTGTAGTCCCACTACTTAGGAGGCTGAGACAGGAAGATAGTTTGAGTCCAGGAGTTCAAGGTTGTAGTGAGCTATGATTACATCACTGCATTCCAGCCTGGGCAACAGAGCAATATCCTGCCCCCTGCCCCCTACCCCTCCCCCCCAAAAAAAAAGAAAAGAAAGAGAAATGCACATGCTTACAGATGCAAAGAAAATAGAAGAGGAGAAGTTAGTAAGAAAATAAGACAAAAAAAATTAGAGACTTAAAAAAGAAGACATTGTGGCAACTGACTTAATAGATTTGGGAATGCCAATAGTCAAGAACCTTTGGGGGTGAGAGCAACATGAAGCAAGAATCTTAGGAAGGCACACAAATTGGAAGCACCACCAGACACCTCTATGAATCTTAGGAATGAGGGCTAAAAATAGGAAGATTAGTTGAAAGTCTTCCTGCCATCCTCTTTGCTATCTCATGTCACTAGCTAATCAGTATTTCCCTGCCCTTGCAGAAGACTAAGGGCTGTTCTCTGTAGTAGATGATTACTTAGAATCTGTCCTCCAGGACATATTAGCAGCTGAGGGCTGAGGTAACAATAAAAACAGGCATTTAGAGAAAGTTTACTTGCTGAACTGGAAGACTAACAGCCCCTTTTTGCTACTTGGTTCTCAAAATATTGGTAGGCTACTCCATCCCCAGGAGATATAGAAGATTATTCTCTGGAAAATGAACACGTCTAAGAGATCAGGCCTATAGATATAAGAATCAGGGATGCTATGAACAAAAGCCCAGATCCTCTTTGGCCATCTACAGAGAAGCCTGCTAAAGATAGCCCCATCCATCATACATAGAGTTTCTAACCAACATCAATGGACTTCACTTTTAGAGACAGACTAACATCCAGGAGTCTCTACACATAGGAGGAAAGTTTCTGAAACAAAATATAGAGTCTGAAACAAATAAAAATAGGGTTCTTTGGCTCAGAGGCTGTTCCTGAGCCTTTTCCCACAAGAGGCAAAATCCATAGTCCTTGGAAATAAAACCCTTAAAAAAAACTATAAAATAAAAAAATAAAACTATTTAGAGTAAACAACAACAACAACAACAAACAGGAGGGAAAATCTCCATGGAAAAAAAGTGACCTGATATCTGACACATCTGACAGGTCTGACCATGAGGAAAGTTGGAAGAAGAGGTATATTAGAAAGATGACTGTAAGAGTAGAAAATCCTAGCCAGATATGAAGGCCAAAACAAAACAAAAAAAAACTAGCAAATAAGAAGCAATTAATTTCTGCGAAAACAAAGTTCTCCAAGAAAGGAAATATAAAAATAGTAGAGTTCTTAGCTCATCACAGTACTTAACTAGCTATAATAAATTTAAACAAAATTTACCATAATAAATTTTAACAAAAATGCATGAAAACTACATTGGAAGAATAGGAAGGTCATATGTGTGTGTGAGAGGAATGACTCAGGAGAATTATCTTCATTTTCCATAGAAAGATAAAAATAGTAATAACTAACAATTAACAGCTAAAAAATAGCAGAAGCTCCCTAAAAAACAGCAAAAGAGTTGGAAGTGGCTGCCGTAGGGACTGGACGTTAATCAGGCTGAGCCAGGAAACCACTGCTTTTTAAATTCTTTAACTAAAAATGTTTTTTAAGAGATGAAGTCTTGCTGTGTTTCCCAGGCTGGACTCAAACTCATGGGCTCATGTGATCCTCCCATCTTAGCCTAAAGAGTAGTATTTTATACTATGAGCTTTGTAGAATGCTTTGGCTTTTAAAATTATGTACACATGCTGCTGTGATAAAAAATAAACATTTATTGGTGGCTCAGCCTGTAATCCCAGCACTTTGGGAGGTTGAGGAGAGTGCACTGCCTGAGCCCGTGGGTTCGAGACCAGCCCGGGCAATTTGGGCGAGATTTAGTCTCTACAATAAATAAAAAATTAGCCAGGCATGGTAGTGCATGCCTGTAGTTCCAGCTACTTGGAAGGCTGAGGTGGAAGGATCGCCAGAGCCCAATAGGTCGACGCTGGGGTGGCTGTGAGTGTGCCACTGCACTCCAGCCTGGGTGACAGTGAGACCCTAACTCAAAACAACAAACAAAAAACATTAACTATAAAAGCCCCTAGGCAGTCTTAGCTGCACACTTCCTTTTCTGAATGAAAGGTCAGTGCTCTGCTGCGTACCTTGAGTTCATCTTTACTCTGGAAGTTGTCCAGAAGGTGCTGGAAATGCGTGTCACACATCTGGCGGAGCAGTGAGAGAAGGCAGGACACATACTCACCCTGGGGATGAACCCAAAAAACAATTAGCACAGCCAATCACAAACACATTGTGTTCCCCCAATCCACAGAGGGTAAGGAGAGAAGGGAGGGTCTGAGATGGCCCCAATGATCATGGAAGAAAGGTGATAACTCTGGCCCTGAAAATGAGCTTTCTTTTCTGCAAGGGAGGCCTTGGAGGCCTTAGGAGTTTTAGTAAGACCCCAGCAGTATGGGGCTGTTGAAAAATCTTAACCTATAACAAAGTAGTACTGCGAAGTGAGACAAATATTTTCCTTCTTTTACTAGGAAAGCTTTGGTTAAATAGTCCTTTGTTACCAGGGCACTGTACTGAAGTCTGTAAGGGCTACTTGGAACAGGGGGAAGCTTGATATTCTCAGGATAGAATTTGGACCTGTCCATCCTGTTGGGCTACAAAGATCTCTTTCGAGACCTCCTAAAATTTGCACAGGGTTATTAGACCAGGCAAATGGAACACAGCAGATCAACATGACTGTCTGAAAGGTAGAGGAATTAAAACTGACCTTTCTGAGAGCACAAGCTATACGCTTTAAGATAAGTAGAAATTTAAGAATAAATATCAGATTTTAAAATGTCTTCAAGTTCCAATTGGGATATATGGAGAAAAATCCTGCCTTAAGGTCCCCCAAAAAAACCATCCTACAGCAATTTTTGGCATGGAGCAGACAAGCATGGCTTTCTCCTAGAAGGTTGTTTCCTCAGAAGGGAAGGAAAAGTTACTTTACTTGGACAATTTTCAAATGTGTATAAACTCATGGGAAACTGACAATAGTTTTTAGTCTCTCAAAACCTTTCTATATCCCTAAAATTATTACACATATATGTATGCAAAATATGTACATAAACCTCAGTTTTATTTGAAAAATGGGCAAAATAAGCCATAATTCATTTGTTGTGAGGGTCAGATGAACTAATTTATATAAAGCACTTAAGCACAAAGCCCATTACATAAAAGGTGCTCAATAAATTATAGTTATTATCATCTTCATTATAATCTATAAAATGAATCACTTTATTGGTGCTACAAAATGAGCTAATATTGGTCAAGTTCCTAAAGCAGGGTCTGGCCCACAGCAAGCCCTGTGTAAGCATTGGTTAGAAGGCTCAGTTACCAGGACATGCCAGGGTGCATATGCTTTTTACTTCCAGTAAGAGTACCCTCAACAGGGGCTCCTAAGAAAGCAGACACTCTTTCTAAGCCCAGTGCTCCAGAACACATACCTGCTCCCTGTGGGCTCCTGCCTCTCCCTAGTACGCTGTGGCCTGGCTTGCTCCCACAGAGGGTTTTCTTCAAAGAGATCATTGTAATCTCCCATCTGCCACCTGAAAGATTCTATGAAAACTGCTTATCATATTCCCACCTCAGGGCTGAGAAGTTCACTCTGGGTATGAGAGTTGGGGCATGAGGGGCCCAAGGCACTGTCGCTCTGCCCCTTCTGAGAGGATTTTACAGTTTGTTTCTCTTCTAATCAGATCACAGAAAACCATCATTCCAGTAATGCCAGTGAAACTATACCTCATCCCATTTTTCCTGATGCTAGAAATTTAGATTCACACACTACAGACCAAAGCAACTAATTTACAGAAATAAGTCAATTCTGGGAAAATTATTCTGTCCTGAACATCATTTAGGAGAGCCTGTGTGAGAGGGTTCCTAGAAAAAAAGAGTTTCTTTTCCACCTTTAACCTCCTACTGCATCTTAATGCATTCCTGTGTCATCCCACAATATAGAAAATGACTTGACTCAAAGGTAAAGGCCAACTGAAACAGTGTGTAAGAAAATAGGAAAGAAGCATTCCTGAATCTGTCCTAAAGAAGACTCCTAGAAGTATGAAACTAGAACTTTCAGAATGGAGAAGGGAGTCAGTTCGAGAAGGAAGAGGGGAGCATGCTGACAACCATGCAGGAGGGGAGGCTGTGATGAAGGTGGTGGGATGGTGAGATGGGGGTGGTGTGGAGGAGCCCCAGGTTAGAAAAGAAAGCAAGAAAACCTGGATGTTAGTTACTAACAGTGATCTCGGCTGTGCACTGCGGGCACCGCTGCCCTCTTACCGCCTCCTGAGCGTGCGATTTGCTCATGATGGTGAGCAGAGTCTGCAAGAGCACGTCCAGGAGGCTCTCCACCATCATCTCTACTTCCTCCATGACATCTGCCTCCTGGAGCGAGCAGCGAGAGAGCACACCATTAGCATCAGGCCAGGCTGATGTACAGCTGGTAGCACTTACTAAGTCAACTACATCTGGAGTAGTCTTCGGACTGGATTCTCAACATCAAGCTCTCAAGTCTCATCAACATGCAGTGTCAAGAAACCCAGGACAATGACTCTGAGAGAAGGGGAAGCACATCTGCCACTACTGTACTAGCATGGTGGCTTGGGCCTTACCCTAATCCAGCACGATCCATAATTCTGAATCTCAAGCAGATATATTAATTTTGATACACAGAAAGTTATCAAAAAGATCCTGAGTTAAGGATGTTTTCCTTGATTTCTCTGGAATAGTCAGGTGAAAGCACAACTCTATCGATACTTTGAGAAATAATAAAGTTTGCAAAATGGTAAAGAATTCACACCATAGGATGTGGTAACAGCATTTTCACTAGTGCTAATGCACACAGAAGTAGCTCATCTTTCTAAGTACCCTGATGCTCTCAATTTTTGCCATCCCTGACTGCTTCCCAGATATGCCTGGGTCCCATTTTTAGCTCCTCAGCTCTCTTACTTGTGTTCCCTGGTCCAACTAAAAAACTCTAGTCTCAGTGCATCTTTCTCTGGCTCTGTCACAAAAACAATGAACATGTGTCCTCACTAATGGCTGCTTTCTAATTTCAGAAGAGTCTGTGTTATCCTGTTATAGAGCTCTCACATACATTTCAAGTTCTGTAGCATAATTTTAATTACCTCACAAAGAGATTTCTATTGCCTCTTCTGTAAGATATTTATACTATTACTGGTCCTAATGTTATCCTCCATCCATCCATCAATCTATCATTCATTAAGAATTTGTCATGTGCCAGTCACTGAGAACCTGAATATATAGAGGTGAACAAGAGAGATAATATCTCTGCTTTCATTGAGCTTAAATTTTATCTTCCTTCTACCCATCTATTCAATATAATTATACTCTGTCCCATTCCATGTGAAGAATTTGAGCATTCTTGAGGCCAAAGTTATCTTTCCCATATGTTAAACTGATCATAACACTCTTACCTGTGACATATCTTTGAGTAGCTGTAAATAATAATTACACTGCTTTTCTCTAGCCCTACAAATACAACTAAACCATCTCCTCCAGGCTTTCACTGATTCCCATGCCTCTTCCATCCTTCCCCTTTCTTTGTTTCAATTTCTCTCCTTTTAGCAATAAGCCTCCCACCCTCTCAGATACAACCTTGGGTTCCTAGTAGACCTTATGTGCTTAGTATAGCTTCTCTGAGCTCTGGGGTGAAGAAGAGCTGCCAAGTCTTGTCTGGAGCCAAGAGCAAATGACACTCTTACCATCATAGTCACTTTTGGTCAAGCTGGGTCCCTGTCACCAAATGGTACTTGAAGTCTGAACACCAGAATACCCTATTGGGTCCCTGTCTCCTGCTCAAACAAAACGTTATTCTTTTTAGGTTCTTCTCTTGATCCATGTGAATAGCCTGGCTTCATGTGTTCTTATCACTTGACCTCTGGCCTTTATTTTAAATGCACTTGAAATTTTATTTTTTAGAAACTTTAACTTAATAAAATGGTATATTAAAAAACTCATCCTTGTTCTTCATTACTTTCTTCATACTTTCCTATAGTTTCCAAATTTTCTATAATATGCTTTTCATCTATTATCAAAAATATACAAAATAAATATTAAAATAAATTTCTACCCTCACCTGTGTCCGATACAGGTCTTTTCTTCACTCCTTCCCTACTGTAATCCCTCCCCTCCTACCACAAATCTCTTTTGAAAATAAAAAATAACGAGGAAAGGAAATGGGCAAAATCATTATCAGTTGAAATTTGACCCCTAAAGTACAATTCTACCAGCCTACAGGGCTCAGCGCCCTTGTGGGAAACATTTACCTCTTGTATATCTTGACCTCATCTGGCACGATATAGGAATGCCATATGGGTGGACTCAAGCTATCAGGAAGCTGACAGAAAAGTCTGAGTGAGCAAGCTGACTTTTCGTCTGGGCCTGCCTCCCTGTGCTCATGCCTGAGTATCCTTAGAAAACTCCCAGGAGTGTAGAATTAAAACCTTTTGATAGAAACAATGCATAGCAAAGAATCGGGCTTTCTGGTACTACAGATAATTATATTTCTGGGTAGATTTATGGCAGTGCAACGTTTTAAAATAGCATGAATGTGTTGTATTGAGAAACCTCTTGAGCATGCTTGGGTCTTCACCTACTTGGACACCTTCCTGTCACTGATGAAAGCATATATGACTGAGAAGTGTACAAAGTAATCTTTTGGTATGCTTCTGATTAAAGTAGCACAAGACTAGGGTAGAGCTGAGCAGAGTAGAGTGGGTGTAAGATCACTACCAGAGAGCTGGTCTTGACGATGGAGAAGATGCTGCCGAGAATCCCTGAGCAAATTAGGAGCTCTTTCTGCTGCCTCAGGTGAAGGTGAATGTGATGAAGGACCACAGGAAGTAGGATGCGTCGGGATTCTGGAAGAGAAAACACAAAGGCGAAGAAGCCCGTCAGAGGAGAATTAGCTACTGTTGGAAACCAGTGGCACTGTGGGACTTAGCTAGTCTCAGAGCAGGTGGGGTTAAGACCAGAGCAAAGGTGGAAGTATTCTGCTTCCCTTAAAAGGGCCTGCTGCCTGGAGATTATAAACCATCTCATGAATCTTTCTTTCCTTAATTCTCATTTTGTACAAGATGAATGTTAGGAGTTTGCTTCCAAATGAAATATTTTTCTTCAAATGAAATCTTTTTAATAATTAGACTCTAAATTAAAACCAGAGTTTACAGTAAAAACTCCACTTTAATGGCACACTTAGTATGAACCACCTTGACTGAACTTGCAGACTTAACATGGATTATAGATTGTTCCACTTCACACCCTGGCTAGGTGGCCTGGCACTCCCACCCCTCTGAGCATTTACCTTGCCACAGCAATAAGGCCTGTTTCCTTTCCCCCACAGCTTGTCATATTGCTGCTCAGTGTTTTCACAGCAATAAATAGAAGTATGACCTTTGTTTTTTCATAAAACTTTGATAATTAGCCAATGCTTATCACTAATCCTACCACATACTTCAAATGTTTTTCTTTTTTCTTCTCCCAATGTTAATAGAATAGCATTTTCATCAGAGGGTGACTATACTTAGAACCCTGAATACAAGAAGGCTGAATCCTAGTTCAAGTTCCCTTATTAGCTCATTCTGACACCTTAGGTAAGTTGATTCCTCTCATGGGCTTGATTTTCCTCATCTGTAGAATGGGGTGCTAATGGTCTCTTTTACATCTACTTCCCAGGGGTGGTTAGAAGACAAAGAGAAATACTGGTGTGAATATGTTTCTGGCACCCTGTACTCCTATGTGGTCAGTGATTGTGTGACCCTTCAGGTACCATCATACCTGGCCAGCATGATTTAGTCACACTATCAGTAACATAAACAATCCATGGCATTTTGGATTTATTGTTCATATTTGACCATAGTTAAGTGTTCCACATGAAGTTCAGAAAGAAAATTTTCTTCATCCAAAGACAAATTATGTGACATATAAGACGTTTGGCACTGCCTCATCAAATATGTTAAAACAGAATGGAATAACAGCTAATCTAGGTTTAAAAAGCTGCTTGGATTAAAAAAAGCTGATATTGCATTTTGTAGATCAAAATACCAAGAAGTTAGGATTTATAACAACCAATAGCTGCTTGCAGACAAAACAGTAGTTTGTTACAGAAGAACAAATTACTCTACTGAAGAAGAGACCAAATTTCTGTGCTCTGAGAATATAAGTGTTGGTTAAATGACATCACTAATCAAGACCTCTTGCTTCAGAGAGATGCTACAACTCAGGCATTCAATGAAAGTGAGATGCAAATGAAATTCTGGTGGTAGCCTTGTCATCCAAAATACAATTACATTGTCCAATGCCACATAAAGTTTAAGAAAAATGTTTCTAAAGTGATTGTGTGAAGCAGCAAGTACATGCACAAAAAATTAGAAAAAAAGTGCCAGTGGGGGCAGTTTGCTGTTACCCTTTCTATATATTCCAAAGACATCTACTTTAAGCAGTATAAAAAGCTAGAGTGTGTGCCGTGTCCTCTGTGGCATTGTGTCCAAACCATTGATAAAATCTTCAAACCAGAAGCTGGAAAAAAGAGAAGTGCTTACCATAAACAGTTGCTGGTGGAGAAAAGATGACCTTCTTGGTGTCAGCTTTACCATTGGTAATGCCATACATTGGCAGAACTAAGTCAATGGGAACATCTATGTAGTATTGCAAATGTATGTAGCATTGAGCTGATAAATTATTGTTCTTATACTTTGAAAGTCAAACCTAAAAAATTAACTACTAAAAATTCTAATTATAAAAATTCTAATGATAATTGTCTTGCTAGTGTTTCAGATTTATTTATGTGCCCAGAAGTTTATTCTAGGATAGGATATTATACTTAAAGGATCAGGCTCATGTTGATCTTAATATTAGGCCGTTGAGTATTTAGTGCCTCTGCAAGGCAGAACTTGCCAACATGTGTGGTTTCAGGAGTGAATCAAGAGGCTCTTTCTGAAAGGCATACTGGGATGTTAATGTGTTTGTTAGGTTGTCCACTCCTTGGGAAGTGTGGAGGGCTCCCTGTCCATTTCTCCCTAATCCTTAGTAGCTCCTCCAAAGAGAGGAAAATAAATCTGTTTGACTGGTGCGGCAAGGAAACAAGAAAACACAGGGTCCTCAGAGTCCCCTTCAGGGCCTCTTTTATTTTTCTGGCTTATCTTTATCCCCTTGGGCTGGACCCATCTCTTGTGCTCTCCCTCCTTTCTCTTTGTCCTCCCATCCTGCTGGACGTGTGGTAGGCTCCATTCTTGGCAGCTGTGGGCCTGGAGGTTGTTCTGAAGGCCACCTGCTACAGTCTGAATGTTTGTGTCCCCACCAAATCCATGTTGAAATCTATTCCCCAACTGTTATGGCATTTTGAATGGGGCCCTTGGGAGGTGATTAGGTCATGACTACAGGGCCCTCATAAGCGGGATTAGTGCCCTTTTAAAAAAGGGATCCCAGAGAGCTCTCTTGCCCTTCTGTCATGTGAGGACACAGAGAGAAGATGGTCATCTATGAATCTGGAAGTGGGCCATCACCAGGCACTGAATCAGCTGGTACCTTGATCTTTGACTTTCTAGCCTCCAGGACTGTGAGAAATAAATATTTGTTGTTTATATGACACCTAGTCTATTGTATTCTGTTACAGCAGCCTGAATGGACTAAGATACCATCAGGGTGGTACCCCAGGCTGTTGGTCCCTAGGAGTAACCTGTGAGTAAGGCAGTAGGCATAGGTCTTGGCTATATTCTCAAACGTAGTTTACCAGAAATTATGAACTTTAAGCATCAGTGGTTTCTTGCATAGTGGTTGTTAAAACTGATCCTTTAATAACTACTTGGTTATCACACCTGAGACGGAGGAAAGGTGAGTTTGACTCACATCCCAACTTGATTTACCTGAGAAAGAAAATAGGCGGCTGTCCACTGTTCTGGCAATGGACTGCAGCTTGACCACGTCCATCGACTGCCCAATGTGCACAGTGCTGGGCATGCTCCCCAGTGTCCCTCTTACAAACTCTGCCACCTCTTGCACAGTGAACATTTGTAGCAGCTCGTCAAAGATGGTAGGGAAAGAATTGAGGAGTGCAGCCTGCAGAAGCAAGTAAAACTGTGGTTAGCTCAGAGTTAGGTGTGGGCCTTTCTTGCATGCTCAGACAATGATAAAAGGTGGTGAGAGGTTAAGAGGCATTGCAGTACTCCTGCCTTGGGGGCTCCTCCATGGTCCTTGACCCGACCCAGTACTATAGCACTCCTGGGGCATAAAACAAGAACCAAAAAGGAAATCAAAACAAGAGAATTTACTGGGTCCAGGCAACTTGAAGTTGTTATAACTTGCCAAGGCATCTTCTGGCAAGAACAGGGTATAAAGAGAAATCTGCTCAATGTGGCTTAAGATTCATAGATATTTTTTGTTCATATCTATGATCAGGTCTTGACTTTCTATTTTTGGTTCCAGGCTTAAGCCAGGAACCGCTCAAAAAACGTATGGCAGCAAGAACTGAGTGCCTTCAAGCAGCACCAGCTGACTCTGCTCACAGAGTTCCTGCAGCCAGGAATCCAGCTCAGAGAGCTGAACCATTTTCCCAGGAAATGCAATAATTTGATTTACTCTCTTAAATGATGAAATTTCCTATACTTATGCACCAGAAGGACACTCACGCCTTGACCTCTTCTATTGGCGATAATAAAAGATATAAAGTCAAACTGAATAATATACTTGCTGAGAGTTCTGAAACTCATGAAACATGAGCCTTGCACCAGAGAAGATCTGATCCTGACACAGGTCTTAGCTGAGGCCAGGTCTGAGCTATTTTTCTTGATGTGGTAGGAGTGTGCCATCGAGTACAGAGCATTGCCAAGTTCCCAGGCTTCCAGAAAACATATCTGTCTTTCTCTGCTAGCTACCTCCAATCTCCACATGTCTCTTTTTTGGATGAGAGGATGAGTAGGTGTCTTTGGCCCCTGCTGGAAGGAACATATTGGCTGCGGGAGGGGCAAGGAGAGGTAGATGAATGCTTGGGATAGTTAGGAGGGGAGATCATAAAAGGAGTCTTTCTTACAGAGGTACCTGAAAACCTTGGGAGATATTTCCTTATAGAGTCTAGTTCCCAGTTGATCACCTGTCCTCTGGACTGAGGGGTCTACAGACAATTGGAATCACGGGCAAGTGGAAAACAAAAGAGTGGACTATTTTAATCCTAAATGAGACAGAGTTAAATACACTTGCACTAACAATACACCTGGCAGTGACTGACTGAATGAATATGAGCAAGGCTGTCTGATGTTTGCTGAAAATTTTTGGTGTAACATTTGGCTTCAAAAAGTCAAAGAACTATAATTTGCTACATAAAAATGCTTACATTCATTTTATAAGGAAAAGTAACCCCCACTGTGACTGGGATAATTAATCCTTGATTAATTTTAGGGTGAGGCTGTGTTGAAAAGGCAATAGATCAGCTGTCCAGGCAGTTTTAATATAAGAAAGCAAATTTCCTTCCATACTGATATTTCCAATAGAATCTAATCCCAATTCTTAGCCAAAGCTTTCTAGTTATTCCCACTGTTTTTCAATTTATTTCACCTAACTTCTGGAATGGACAAATACTAATTTAAGTTTTTTTAAACTAACACAATGGTTAATTAGAAAACAAAATATCCTATACATTCTGAATATCCCTATGAATAAGATGTTGGTAAAAATCTAAACAGTTTGCTAGCTAAATAAAATTGGTCTTAAAGAGGGTTCCCAAGAACAAATTTGTGCTGCTTCTCCAACATAAAGTCACTGAGATGTTTTATATCTGGCAGTTGAGACATAGCTAGATTTGAAGTAAAAGTAGCATTTTGTTCTATCAGGTATTTCCTTGTAAATCACCCCCTATCCAACACACTGGATCCTGGCAGGGCTTTTTCAACTCTGGAAAAAGGAAAAAGAAACCACCTGCTAAGAGACACAAGGAATCCAGCAGCAAAGCTTCCCTGCAGCTCACAGACCTGAGTGAAAAGGAGTGTTTCTGAGTTTCTGCTGTCCAGACTGAGCACAAACCGGATGGACTGGAAAAGTTCTTGGATGCTGGATCTGAATTGTTCCTCTTCCATTCCACATGTAGCTCGTGAATACAGGATCCGTGACTGCACAATGAACTTGAAAAGATACTCCAAGGCCTGGAAATTGTGGGAGAAAAAGTGAAGATGGTGGGAAACTCACATAGCAGAAAACTAAGGGCAGTATAACAGCAAATTCTACACTAAAAATCAAGTGATGGGCAATTCTAACTATGGAATCAGGTACTTAATTTTTTTTAAAACTTCTTCTCAAATATCCCAATTGTCACTCAACTGTCTTCTTATTGAGAAAATCATCATATAATTTCACAACTGTTTTCTGAGGTTCTGGAATTAAGAAGCCATAGACTGTTATAGGAATAGTTGAATTCAAGAATGTTTAGGATTTAAAAAGTTAAGCATCTCTGTATTTTTTTTTTCTGGTCTGGAAATAAAAGGCTCAAAAAGCAAGGATATAAGAGCTACTCTTGAGTTTGCTGCAAGAAGGAAGAGTCCTAAAGGACTCAAGAGTCCTCAGACTCAAGAATCTCCTGCATCTTTGAGATATAGCTGGGATCTGACTTACTGCTTCCCTTCTCACCAAGGGCCACGGAAGTCTGCACAGCAGCTGGTAGGCCTGGCATATGCATTCCAGCCCTTTCCAACCAGGATATCTTCCATAAACAATTCAAAAAACAGAGCTTCCATAAGAAGGTTTAGGAGTAGAATCTGATTCTGAGGACTCCCTGCAGCTTGGCCCGTACTTACAAGCACAGTAATTCTCTTTTAAGAGAACAGATTCAGAACCCAAGACTATGTTTTCTAATCAAAGAAATGCCATAGATTTGTCAGACACTGAAAAGGCAGAGATAATGGAGAGAACTTATCCAAGGATGAAAAAAACAGAACTCAGTTACATGAAATGTAAAAAAAACAAAACAATTCACAAGCTACCTTTCCTTATCTATCCATCTGTCAGAAGAATTGGTAAAGCAGAATTTAATATTTTGTGGCCCACACAAAATTCATTTGGCTCTGGGGAATGCTAGTTTAGAAAACTTTGTCTCTAGGGCTGGCACCACAAGATTCTATAGAAGAAATTAGTGTGTGGCCTCATCTCCATAAATACTACAGCCTCTGTTCTAGTAGTCTTTTAATGTCTGGTTTATAAAGAACCTGAGGGCTGGGTGTGATGGTTCAAGCCTGTAATCCCAGCACTTTGGGAGGCCAAGGTGAAGAGAACTGCCTGAGCCCACGGGTTTGAGAACAACCTGGGCAACTTGGTGAGACTTCGTTTCTACAATAAATCAAAAAATTAGCTGAGTGTGGTAGAGTGCACCTGTAGTTCCGTGAGCGTGCCACTGTACTCCAGCCTGGGTGACGGAGTGAGACTCCAACTCAAATAAATAAATAAATAAATAAATAAATAAATACCTGAAAAGTTTGTTAATTTTTAAGTCCAGATACTTACAAGCTAGATTCTGCCACTGCTCCAGCATCCCTGTTTTTTTTTTTTTTAATTTTAAAATTTTAAAATTGTGGGGCACAATTCAGGGTTAGGTATACAAATATTCATCGTGCAGGTACTCTTGTTGATGAGGTGTGCCCCCCTTCCCCAGGCAGTTTCTCATTACTGCCAATCCCACCTCCCTGCCCCCGCCCCCTCTGCAGTATCCTGCTATTGTGAATCCTTTTCTTATGGTATTGTGATAGTTGTTCAAGGTTCACTCATGAGTAAGAACATGTGATACTCAATTCTTTGTTTCATGGTGACTCTTCAGACCCATGATAAGAAAATATACAGTTCTGAGTAAGAGGTGTTTTCTGTCAGAATAAAAATATAAACTTTGCATTTCCTAAACCAAATGCTAGGTAGCAGGCTTGACCTTCCCTTTTATATATTTTGGTTCTGTACAATTAAAATAACTTGCTGTGCTTAGCTGAGGATAAAGGAGGGACAGTGTCAATGTTCATTGATACCCTGGAATACTTATAGGTAAAGGATAGAGCAGATCTCCTTGGAGCAAGCTACAGAAGTCAGGATGGCTTCCTCAGTTAAGTCACATAGAAAAAGAAAACTATGCTAAAACCTAGAAAGATTCATCAAAAGTGTGGCACGCATAGGAGTAGAACGTGAATCTGTTGACAAAGTTAAGAGCCCAGTGTCTTAAGCATATAAAATCAAAAAATCTAAAGGGGAAGGTCAGACCGGCTATCCTAGCATTTGGTTTTGGAAATGCAGTTTTGTGGCTAAGGAATCGATATAGCTCAGCAGTGAAAAGTGTGCTGTTTTGGAATACCTTGCCAGGTGCCATTCTCAAATCCACAATGACACTCCTTACATGTCCCATACATGTGAATAAATGATATAACCAAGTAAGAAATAAAGAACTTTTGTTTTCATCTTCTTTAGCAGTAGAACTTTTCTTAAAGGTCATGATTATGAAAGTGAAAGGAAAAGATGAGCTTATGAGTGGTAAGAGTTAAGAGTAATAAAGAAGTTTCCTCATCCATAGCTTATGATATCAAAATAAGAAGTATCAGGCCAGAAGCTTGCATCCTGTGAAGAGGGATGAAAACAGGATGGATGGAGACTTACTAATTTGGCCAAGGGGATTTGTAAACTGAAATCTGATAATAAAGAGGAAATGGTCAGATAAAAGTTTAGTGTTAGATATATTAGAGAACAATTTATTTGAAATGATGAGACTAAATAAGAAAACACCTCAGAAAAGTGCTCTGCCAAATGGAACTCTTCCTTTTCCCCAACTAAACCTGATCTCCAGAATTCTATGCCTCCATAAATGGCTCTGCCATCAACCCAGATGATCTAGCTAGATCCCTTGGAATCAACCTCAGTTCTCCTTTTCCTTCACCTTCCACATCCAATCTAACATTTGAAAGTTCCTGCTTTTTGGTCCCATAAATTGTCTTTTGGTTCCTTGAAAACCCAAGTTCTTTCCCCTCTAGGCTTTTAAATATGCTGTTTCCTTAGTCTGGAATGTCCATTCCCCAGCATTAGCTCAGTGGTCACCTCTGTGGAGATTTCCCCAAGCTCTTGATCCCTTCTTTCCATTCAGGTTATTCCATGATCTTGTTATTTTCTTCATATTACTTATCAAATTTTATTTTTTAAATTTTACTAATGGGATTTTTATTATTTTTATTACTTTGTATATTTATCTGTTTTACATGTTTATTGTACGTCTTTCCCCCACCCTAACCCCCGACCTTGAATGGAAGTACTATGAAGGCTTAGCCTTTTCTGTTTGTGCCCCTGCTGAATCCCCAATGACTTGTACAGTGTCCGAAGCATGGTAGGTATCAAGTATTACTGACTAAATGAATGACTGAATGAATGATTCCTAGGAAAAACCATCTCTGTGATGCCTTATCTAGTATACTTAAGCAACTAATTTGAGGGCTTACACAGAATCTTTTACATTTAACTCAACTTTCATCTCCTCAAATGTCATGTTAGGCCCCTGACAGGTGCTAAGGTTCCAAGAAGAAAAGAACCCACATCCTTCCCTCACATCACACCCAGCACTCTGCTTTACACTTGTATTTGTGCCTGCCTCCCCTTTGGACACTGGGGATGTGTCCTTCAAGAAGATAGGCTGATCTTATTCATCTTTGCAACTTAGCACTCAGGACAGATGGTGACTGCTCAATAGACATTTGTATGAAAGAAGACAGAGATGAAACTTGTGGCCTCATATTTTTACAGAATGTGTAAAGAAGAGGCAGGGTAAATGTGAATCTATGATATGCTTTTTGCCCCCTTAATCTGATGATGCTTGAGAAAACATTCTGTTATACCTGTTACCATGTGGACAAAAACCAAAAATACAGGCCCAGCACTTAGAACAGAAAAGATGATATTAAAAGATGACAGAAAAAAAGGCAAAAGTACTTCCTTTTTCTTTACAGCAGAAGCAATAGCCATGAAAAGAAGTTATCAGACAGTGGAGTCAACTCACAATAAATACGGTCCCCTGTCAAATGGAGCCACATAGCAACACAAAGGGCTACCTTATCAGGGAACCAGTCTAAGCAGGTGTGTCTAAGCAATGGTCACAACCATGTAAGACCCCAGGTTTTTCCTAAGACCAAGGTTTCTTCTTCTTAATATATCCACATACAGTACTTCCACTCAGGAAATAATAATATTAGAAGATCTTAATTCTAATCAGTGTTGTCTCCAATCCCGGCTTAGAAAGAGTTAGCAATATTTTAGCCAGTGGAAGGAAGGACTGACACTATTAGTAAAAATCAAGTAGGGAAGGATGACTAGGAGGTGTGTGCACATCATCCCTTGCCCCTTCTGTAAGGTGAAATTATCAGGAATAAAGGTCTTCTGGGGAAAATTCAAGGTGAGGAAAGAGGAATTATGTGGATCCAGGTAGTTACTTCTGAAAGCAGTACAAATTCAGTGTACTAGAATGTCTACGCTTGTCCTCCACACTATACCACTGAAATTACTCACAAATAATAACATGAGTGGGCCCCTTGTGTATGGACAGCTTAGTACATTACCCGCATGGCTTCCTGAATGTGATCCTGTCGAATCAGTTCTGCTGAGCAGTCCATATACCACTTCAAACAGCGGATGAGCTCCCTGGGGAAGAGAATGGTTTCAGAAATCTCACTTTAATCCAAAAGAAATGCAACCTGAAATGTTTACAATCCTAAATTAGTCAAATAGGAAATAATAATCTGCTGATGAGCTAGAATGGAGTGATGGTTCCATTACAGTTGTGGAATATTCAGATAATTTGAGACCAGAAAACACTTCTTGTCCATAAGGAATTGCTGTATTTTAATCAGCAGTTAAAATCATTTCCCCCCACTCTCCCTGACACTCATTTCTTCTTTGATTACAAGAAAGTTTTCCCAAAGACTTGGGCTAGATGTATACTTTTGCTTTGTCTTAAATTGCTATGTCACTAGAATATCCAATACTGACTAGAAGTAGTAGACTCTGAATAAAAGTGTACAGTCTCATGAGCCCCTAACCCTACCCCCTGCTCCATCCCATCTATCTTATTATTTCCTTAGGAATAAGACACCTTAGTAGAATGGGACTACTGGGTTAGAAGGTCTACTCATTTATATGGCAACAGAGCACAGAGATCAAGAGTATAGGCTGTGGCCACATCTGGGGGGTCTATCAATATCTAGTTTTGCATCCTTGAGCAAGTTATTTAATCCCTCTGTGCCTCCTTCTTTTTGATTAAAATATGAGGGAAATATTATTGTGAATATGGATAGGGTGACACATATAAAGCATATAGCACAATCTGTGCACCAAAGTGACATCAGAGTATCAGAGTTCCAGTAACTCCATAGCTTCACCACCACTGGGTTTTAATTATGTTTTCAATAATTCATAATTATTGACAATGATGATTTCTTATTGCTTTAATGGTCTTAGATAACCTGTGTCTTCTATTTGTTTACTAGTTAGGTTATCGCTTTTATGGACTGACTTTTTATATTCTTTGACATTTATTTGTGGATGCTATTTTAGCTATTTACATGTTTCTCCTGGAAAAAGCAATACTTATTTTTAGTAGCTTTACCACCATTTCTTAAAAGTAAAAGTATGGCAACTGTGTAACCGAAAGCCTACAGCTAACATTAAACCTAATAGTAAAAGACTGAAAGCCCTTCCTCTAAGATCAGAAAAAAGGTAAGAATGTTTGCTTTGCCACTTTTATTCACCATAGTACTGGAAGTCCTAGCCAGAGAAACTAGTCAAGAAAAAGAAATAAAAGGAATTCAAATAGGAAAGAAGTAAATTATCGGTTTTCAGATGACATAATCTTAAATGGAGAAATTCTACAAAAAGTTTCTTAGAACTAATAAATGAATTTAGCAAAGTTTCAGGACACAAAATCAACACACAAAAATCAATTCCATTTCTATACACTAATAATGAATGATCTGAAAAGGAAATTAAGAAAACAGTTCCATTTACAATAGCATTAAAAAGAATAAAATACTTAGGAATAAATTTAACAAGAAGGATAAAGACATATACATGCTTCTGAAAGAAATTAAACATAACATCAATAAATGGAAATGTATCTTGTATTTATAGAAAAGTTAACATTGTTAAGATATCAATATTACCCAAAGTGATTTACAGATTCAATATGGTCTCCACCAAAATTCTAACAGCATTTTTTGCAGAAACAGAAAAATCCATCCTAAGATTCATATGAAATCTCAAGGAACCCAGAATAGCCAAAACCATCTTGAAAGAGAAACAAAGTTGAAAGTCTCATGCTTCTTCATTTTATTTTATTTTATTTATTTATATTTTTAGAGTTGGAGTCTCACTCTGTCACCCAGATTGGAGCGCAGTGGCCGCTCTCGGCCACTGCAGCCTCGACCTGCTGGGCTCCTGTGATCCT
>CAUYQG010091177.1:0-34666 GCA_963574415.1 Tarsius wallacei | reverse complement strand
TCAGCCTGTAATCCCGCGCCTTTGGGAGGCTGAGGTGAGTGGATTGCCTGAGCCCGCGGGTTCGAGACCCGCCTGGGCAAGCGAGACCTCATCTCTACAATAAATCAAAAAATCAGCCGGGCGTGGTAGCGCACGCCTGTGGTTTCAGCTACTCGGAAGGCTGAGGCGGAAGGATCGCCGGAGCCCAGCAGGTCGAGGCTGCAGTGGCCGGGAGTGGCCACTGCACTCCAGCCTGGGCAACAGAGTGAGACTCCAACTCAAAAAAAACCAAACAAACAAAAAAAACGGTTACTATCAAAAAGACAAAGATAATAAAGTGCTGGCCAGGATGCAGAGAAAAGAGAATCCTAGTGCACTGTCTGTGGGAATGTAATTTTGTACAGCCATTATAGAATACAGTATGGAAGTTCCTTAAAAAACTAAAAACAGAACTACCTTAAGATCCAATCATCCTACTACCGGGTATAGAGCTAAAGGAAATAAAATTCAGTATGTCAAAGAGATATTGCACTCCCGTGTTCAGTGCAATGTTATTCACAGTATCCAAAATATAGAAACAACCTAAATGACTTTCGACAAGTGAATGGATAAATAAAGTGTGGTATGTATACACAGTGAAATGCTATTTGGCCATAAAAAGAGAAACCCTACCATTTGTGACCACGTGGATGAACATGGAAGACATAACGCTCACTGAAGTAAGCCAGACACAGAAAGACAAAAACCGCACGATCGCGTTTTTATGCGGAACCTAAAACATTCAAACTCATAGAAACACAGAGGGCTGGGAGGAAAGGGAACTGGGAAGATGTTGGCGAAGGGGTGCAGAGTTTTAGTTATGCAAAGTGAATGCGTTCTGGAGCCTTAAGACACAGCAATGTGAATATGCATAATAATACTTTTTCCATTGTACATGTAAATTTGAAATTTGCCGAGAAGGTAGATCTTAAGTGTTCTCAACACACACACACACACACACACACACACACACACACACACACACAGAAAATAGATGGCAACTATGCAAGGCGATAGATATTTTAATTAGCTTGAGTGTGATGATTATTTCAGAATGTATGTGTATATATAAAACACTGAGTTGTACATCTTAAGTATAAAAATTGTGTAATTTTTATACTTAAGATTAAATTATACCTTAATAAAGATAGAAAAAGTATTTGAGCCGGGCTCGGTGGCTCAGCCTGTAATCCCGCGTCTTTGGGAGGCTGAGGTGAGTGGACTGCCTGAGCCCGTGGGTTCGAGACCGGTCTGGGCATCTTGGCGAGACCTCATCTCTACAATAAATCAAAAAAAAAATTAGCCGGGCATGGTAGCGCGCGCCTGTAGTTCCGGCTACTCGGAAGGCTGAGGCGGAAGGATCGCCGGAGCCCAGCAGGTTGAGGCTGCGGTGGCCAGGAGCGGCCACTGCACTCCAGTCTGGGCGACAGTGAGACCCCAACTCAAAAAAAAAAAAAGAAAAAGTATTTGAATTAGTTGCCAACATCTGAAGATTGAGAGATTTCATGTCAAAATTTGGAGTACCAGTTCTAGGTTGTTCACTATTGACCGTATCTCTTCTCTTCCACCCTTCGTCTCATACATTCACGTATACAATCATCACAGACAGAGTAAGCACCACACATGCTGGAAACTACGCTTTGGCAGAGAAAATCTGGAAAACCACCACCCTGCTTGCTCTGTGTCTGTTTCTGAGGTGGAGACAGTCATCTTGGAGTACAGAAAATCTGATCTGTCTGCTGCAAAGTAGGTGGGGACAGAGTCGGAAATGGGAGAAGTGCTACTTGTGGATGTTCTAAGAAGGTAAGGCTAACATAAAAACTCCTCACTAACCCCAGGCGGGGCTTTGCCCAAATGAGGGCAAATTCAACTTCCATCAAATATCACACCCCAAGCCCAGTTCTTTCCCTTGAAGCTGCAGACTTCGTTCTGATGACATTTGCTGTGTTTTTCGATCTTTTCCAAGGCTGTCCCTCATGTCAGTGCCAAGCACCTCTGCTTTATCAAAATGCTGGGGGCCTAGGAATCCAGGTCTCTGGATCCGCCCCTCAGGTCCTTAGCACCAGCAATGGAAATTGGAAAGTAAGAAGTCTGGCTCCAGGCAGGGCTTCTGAGTCTTCCTCTCCACCCCCATCCCCCCATGAACTCACTTAGGAGTTTAATCACATTTACTGGAAATGCATTATTCCTCATATCTAATTTAGACCTCTCCTACCAATTTCTTAATCTTCAGTCTTTGGTGAGAAGAGACAGCAGTTGGTTATTGTCTTTTAAACACCCCACATTGTTACTGAGTTAACCACCTCTCCCAAGCCTTCCTCACCCCAGGATAAGAATTCCAACTAATTCAACTTTTCTGTAGAGTCCTTCCGAGAAAAACACTCTATAAGTATACTAAATAAAAAGAATAATCATTCCCATAACTGTGGGTCTTTCAACCCACCCCCCAGCAGGGACATTCTGTATCTCAAACTATTGCTGCTCATCTGGAAGATACTGCAGCTGCAAAAGGAGAACCAGGGTGATGCTAACTTCCCAAATTCTAAGCCCAGACTGGTGCAGACTGAGTCCAGAGTCTGATGAGTCTACTGAAAGCACTCAGTGCTCCACAGTGGGATATCATGCTAACATTTTCTACCTCATTTGATGAGAAAAAGCATGCCTCACCCTCAAGGAAAGCCAATACATAAAACTACACTTTTACACAGAAAATAAACAGAGTAAATCACAGAATCTCAGAGAACACTGAATCAAATCCCATGATTTCAAAGACAGAAATGGAAGCCCAAAGTGGCTCTAGGATGGTACATTGTGAATGAATGATATTGCTGTACTTAGAATTCATTATGGAATTCCACTAGCAAACATAAAGACCTAGAGTGTTTATGCAGCGATTTCCCTTACAAAATACGATCCAGCTTGTGGTGTTCAAAGTGTACTAAAGCTATTCAACAAAGAGGGCAGTGCTCATGAAGAATGATGGCATAAGCGTCAACTCAGGTTTTTACCATTTGGAAGCTCAGACTATGGGACAAAGATCTGAAATGGGCTATGTAAGGAAGAGTCATGAACGATCTCAAAGCAAATCCCGCTAATACTTTGCTGGCTGGATCTTTAAAATATCCAGCAGCTTAGAAGTCATGGTGTTTCCTGTCAACCCACGTTCTTAACTAGAAACTGAGAATCCAGTGTCAGCTCATGTCAAGCCATCCTGAATCATGAGTCGTCCCAGCTGAGACCAGCCAGGGAAGTTATCTGTGTGAGCAGAAGATGAACCATGTCTCCCCTTCCAACATGCTGTTGCCCTCTGTGTGAGCCACCACTCATTCCTGCACTCTGCTGGCAGGGGATGTAAAGGTTCACGAGTTGCCTGTGACTTCGTATCACCAACATCTAACCCAGAGCTTCCCGTGGCATATGCTCAATAGGAAGGTGGGAAACGACAGAGAGGGATGGAGGAGAGAAAGGTCTGCATATTCAGTCGTTTTCAGGGATAATCCTTAACTCATAAATGAAATCAGACAAGGGGCAAACTGGTTTTGTGCCTGTGTTGAAATCGTTCCTAAAATCCTACTTCTTCACAAATCCTCTCAAGACCCAGCAGATAAATGCCAGGAGAGCTGCTCCCCCCGACCCCAATCTTGTCCATTTGGAAAACGGGCCTCCCACAGATCAACACCTAAAGGTATGAAGGTCAGTTTTCTTGAACTGTCTGTCAATGCCTAGATCAAGGGTCTATAAACTACAACCTGTAGACTAAATTTGATCAGCTACCAGTTATGGTATGGTCCTCAAACTAAAACTGGTTTTCTCATTTTTAAATGGTTGAAAGACAATCAAAAGATGAATAATATTCTGAAATGTAAAAATTCAAAGTTCAATGTTCACAAATAAAGTTTTATTGGAATACAGCCATGGGGATTCATTTACAAATTGCCTACGGCTATTTTCATGCTACAGTGACAATGTTAGTAGTTGTGAGAGACCATACGGCCAACACAACCTAAAATATTACTTACTATCTGGCTCTCTTCAGAAAAGATCTTTTGATCACTGATCTAGAGCTAAAGGTTTGAGAGTTGTATCCTCATGATGTACTTTTCTTTTCTTTTCTTTTTTTTTTTTGAGTTGGAATCTCACTCTGTCACCCAGGCTGGAACAACCTGCTGGGCTCAGGTGATCTTTCAGCCTCAGCCTTCCAAGTAGCTGGAACTACAGGCACATGTCACCATACCCAGATAACTTTTTTTTTAATCTCTCAAACCTGTGGGCTCAGGCAATCCTTTCACCTCGGCCTCCTCAAGTGCTGGGATTATAGGCGTGAGCCACCGTGCCCGGCCCATGATGTACTTTTAAATGAAAGACTGTGGACTCCTTTGTACCTGAAATGCTGTATGATAAGACTGAAAAAATGGCAGAAGCTTCACACACACCCAGTAGAGTCCAGTCACCTATTAGCTTTGTATAGTATCCTCTGGTACTGGGTGTCTGGGAGTCCTCTTTCTTCATATGTTTCTCCTCCTGTCGAGTTCATAGTTTCCTATCCCCATCCATAGTACCTTACTTCCCAAGCTCTACCACCATAGTCCCTCAAATAACAAAAAAAAATGATCTTTTCATGTAATAATTTAAGACATTCATATCCTCTCTTTATGTGTTGCACACAAAATACTGAGCACTAGGACCTGAAGTCTATATAATAGTCTCTGTTCAATATTCAACAAAAATGTGAAACACTTAAAAAAAAAATAGCAACAGCATTTACATCACTGATGTGACTCCTGAAAACTTGTAGTAACAAAATGTGCTCTTTTTCTTGTTTTCTCCCTTCTTTCAAACTGAGGCCCTAACACAGACATTATTCAAAGGAACACATGGAAAAAGCAGCTCATTGAACTTGTAAGAGGGCAAATGATCTAATCTACAAGGGAGCTTTCAAACAGCAAATTAATCTGGATTGGCTGTATTCAATATTTCCTATGATCTTTCTTAGGGCATATTCTACCCTCTTTTATAAGCAGAGATAACAGACAACATAAAGGTTAAAAGAAAAGTTTAGAGACCCAGATTTGACCGGACCCTTGACCTTGGAGGGAATCTGGTTTTGGATGTCTTCTGTGGGGACCATGAGGTCAACTGGGTGATGGAGGAGAGAAGGCAAAGTGGTTAGGGAAGGCTGTTTCCAACTGCTTTTTCTCTCCTGATTTTCGGGTTCTCAGTCTCTATCATCCAAAACCCAGTGATGCTCTGTCCAGGTAAGGACGCGCAGCAGTTACCTTGGGTTACTTTTACTAATACGACTGATTCTTTACTGGGCCCTCAGGAGGCTTGGCTTATTCCTAATAGAAAGCAGTTATAAATCCTCTGGTACTGGGTGTCTGGGAGTCCTCTTTCTTCATGTTTCTCCTCCCGTCAAGTTCATAGCTTCCTACCCCCATCCACAATACCTCACTTCCCAAGCTCTACCACCACAGTCCCTCAAAATCTTGTATTCCAGGAGAATCGAAAGAGATGAACTCAACATATCATTCCCTCTACTTCCTTACTTTTGCAAATGGCTCTATATGCAAACAATGCCAGCAGAATAAAGAAAAGATCCAAACGAACTCATGATATGTAATAATAATATGTCTTCAGCATATCATATATGACGCCTGCACCCTTTACAGCTAACAAAATATAAAACCCATTAATGATGAGGGCAAGATAACTTCTGTTATCCCAAATCACATTAGAAAGCCAGGTTATTTCCAGACTACCAAATCTGTGTTCAGTGTAGCCTGAAGAAACAGAATGGGGAGATATTTCTTCAATACTTCATATACTCTTGAATATATAAATATGAAGTATGCAAAACTCAGACTTGATTAAAAAATGATTACTTTCTTCCCTTCTCTGAGGGGCTCCATTGAATGATAATATGCTTAGCTAGATGAAATTGACTATGTTTCTGCTGTGATGCATAATTAGAACTTGAGGATTATGAAAATATAATGAACTCTGTGGGGTTTGATTAACTAAAGAACAAGACCTTTAGAGATGATGAGCTTACAGTTGTGCATTTGACATTGACACATTACTCTGGGTGGGTATCCTAAAACTGCAACACTGACACACGTCTCTGGAGATGAATAAGAAAGCCGGAATAATTTGCAATAAGTAGTTTTGTCTGTTTTTATGAAAACTAACATACTCTGTTTAATACCTGCGAGTAAAGAAAAAAATGATTGAAGAAATATATCAATCCCTTTTAAAATTCTCTCTCTACTTAAAGTCTCAGAAAAACAGAAAATACAGGTAAGAATAGTTAGGCCTACACAATCAATCATCCCAGAATCAAGCAATTAGCAGTTTTTTAGTTGGCATTTTATCAGTAGAAATCAGTGAACCCAATTTCTTTTAAAGTCATATCATAGAGCAACACACATACACACACATACACACATGCCCCTCTTAGGTTTCCAGGAAATCTTCAATGATTATTCAATTCTAATTGCAACATTTTTATTCCAAGTTTTATTTATGGATGGCATATTTTCATCCACAAATAAAAGGAACAAACTAGGATTCTATTTCCAGGCACTGCTTTTGTATTAAGTAAACACACACACTTATTATATGATATATGTTAAATGTGGATAATTCTTTAAAGAAAACAGGTTATCTCCCACGAATGGAAAGCACTAACCATTAATCCAGAAAATTACTCTTTGGATGAAATTATGCATGATTTGAATACATTAGGAAAAAAAGAGTAAATAATAGTTTAATATGAGGAACTAAAAATGCATGTATTAACAAAAGTTCAGGAGACAGGAAGAGAACAAACTAATATATCAATGTGACAGCAGGTGATTAAGAAGCAGCTCTAGAATCAGGAGCCCCTGCCTACCCAAGACAGATTCTGCAGTCTACGTGAACACAAATAGCTCCTAATGTCTAAAATGTGTAGAAATGATAGGATGAGTAAAGCCACCTCCTGAAAGTATATTTTTCCCCAGAAATTCAGAAATTGGATAAAACTAAATAGCCTCACACATCACTCCTCTCTGTGATGACCTTTTCTTCAACTCTGGGAATCAAAAGGTCAAGTGGAGCGAGCCACACAATGGTCTGCTATTCTGCAGAAGAGACAGGCATATGTCATGTGTTTTGTTTTAAGGGCAAAGAATACTTAATGACCAGCCAACATTCCAAACACCTTTAATCTCTCTCAGGCAAAGAATGAAGGAAGAAGTCAAGCAAAGTGAATTCTGGAAGTACGCTCCGTGGGGGCAAGGGAAATGTGAAAGGAAGACTAACAATTATTGAGCCCCTTTAATCTGATCCCAGCACTGGGCTGGGAGCACTGAATTTCAGGACTGGAAAGAATAAATGTCTTTATCCACATAAAGAGGCCTAAAGCATGGTACCTGGCACAGGGCTTGGCAGAGAGCAAATCAGTTGAATGCTAGAAGTGACTACTCTTTATTGATACATTTACTGATAGTCCAGAGAGGCAGACACAGTGATTGCTCCGATCCCACATTAAACCCGTTTGGCAACATGGACACAGTCGTATTGCCTATTGACTTTGTTATGTCACAACAATTCAGTCTTGACCTCCAAATGTCAAACACTGAATTTTAGGCCTATAGGGGATTCACAGTTACCACGATCCAATTTTCCTGATTAGGAATCCATATAAGAGAAATGACTTGTCCAAAGCTTGTTAGTGGGTTCCACATCTCTCTTCCTTAAAATACTCATTAGGATTAAAAAACAAACACAAAAACAAAAACTCAGTTCATTGCCAACATTCACAAATAAAGAGATTTCATATTAAAAAAATCCAAATTTATGTCACAAAAAAATCAACTGTTTTAAGCAAAATCAAGCTCTCATTTCCATGTGGCAACAATTAGCCTCATTGGAGCCAAAGTTGCGATCTAGACATGAGTATTTCCTCTGCAGTTTGGTCCAGTTCTGTGAGAGTCATAAAGAAGACCGCTGAAGATACCTGGGGCCTCCCTAGGGTACAGAACAGACAGGGTGGCCTGTTGCTGGGAAAGTCAGTCCAGGACCAGGTGCCCTCTTCACCTCTGCAGCTTTTCCATTAAGCACAAGACCTGAGATGTGTCTGCTGAACTGACCAGAGCAGGACTGAGCATGTCCAGTCTGGAAGGACACTTTCTCCCAGCACTTTGAGGATAACATAAGCTGTGACTTTGTTAGGGTCAACACCACTGTTGGAGAAATCTCAGAGTTTCAGGCAGTTACAGGAAGCCAGTGACTTCGGAGTAATATATGAGTCATAGGAAAAGGAATGAGCATATTTCTGTGGAACAACCATGTGAATATATCATTAAGATTTAAAAAAATGAGCCTCACTTGACTCAGGTGGATAACATTTTGTGCAGAGAGTAAGGAAAAAGTGCTGACTTCACTTTCCCATTAGTTCATCTTTCCCGCAGGAAAGGGTAAGCTGGAATATATAGATCTCCTGCTGCCCCAGGCTTATCTCTTTGCCTGTCCTCCAGGGCCATTCATTTCCTCCTGAACTTCAGCCATCAATCATTCTATGTTCTTGAATTTTCCACTGGTCTTTTCCTGACCTTGACTCTGCCTCAGCAACCAGCACCTTCGTACAATATTCCTTCCCCAAATTCAAGCCAAGCTCATTAAACATAGCTATCCTAACATGTTCAATGTTTACAGAAAAGTTTTTGCAAAAAGAAAAAGTCTCAAATGAAACCCAAGAATAAATATTCTAGCCAACAGATGACACTGGAGTTTATAAACCCCCTCACACTGATCACAGCATCTCAGATGTTACCTTATCAGAGAGATCTATCCTGAACATTTTAGGTAAAAAGAAAAAAAATTGCACTTTTGCCCAGCCCCACCATTACCCTTGCCCCTGACTCTGTTGTCATTTTCTTACTGGCTCTTATCTGTAACTGAATTGATGTGTATCTTTTGTATTCTCCCCACTAGATCATATGCTCCTCTAAGACCAGAAGTTGCCTGTTGGCCATTGCAGCCTTCCTTGTATCTAGAACAGTGACTGATGTTCGGTAAATATTTTTTGATTGATTAAATTAATAACATTTACAAGGGTGGAGAGTCCACTTAGGAGGATACTCTGAGAGAATCAAGTGAAAAAATCAACATTTTCAAATGACATAGCTTTTTCATCAAATGATATTTCGTTATTGTTTTCAATATAGACAGAAATATATAATGCTATTCACTGAACACTGATGATATATTCCAGGCACTGTGCTAAGCACTTTGCATTTCTTTTCCCAGTTCATTTTCAGAATCCTGTAAGAGGTGGTTGTTATTCACTTGACAAGCAAATTGCCCAAGGTCTTTGTACTATTGTGTTATACTGGAAAGAACTTGCACAGCATTAATCCCAATAGGAGTTAAACCAAATTAACCCTTAAAAAAGTAATTTTTCAATTGTGTTATGTAAATAGAGATGGGTCCAAGCCAGGCAGGAATTGCAAATGAGGGTACACTCCTGGGAATTTGTGTTGTATGAGTCATAGGTGACTCGAAGCATATTCCTATGGAACAACCTCAGGATTATAAAGCTGTAAAAGCATAATCAGGACTGAAAACAAAAACCTCACTTTCCTTGTGTGGATAATGTTTTATGCAGGAAGTGCAGATCGAGCTGAATGAAGACACCAGCTCCAACTGAGCAGGGTGGAGCCCACCTGGCTCAAGCTGACAGGTGCAAGAAAGCGGATCTTCTCATAGGTCAAGAAAGACTGTAAATCTGGATGTTTTAAAACGTTCCTCTCCATTTTCTATAAGGTAACAACTAATTTAAAAACTGGACTGGGTGCAGTGGCTCATGCTGTAATCCCAGCACTTTGGGAGGTCAAGACGGGAGGATTGCTTGAGCCTGGGCATTTGAGACCAGCCTAGGCATCATAACGAGATCTCATCTTTACAAACAATAAAACAAATTAGTAATGCATGGTGGTGTGTGTCCATAGTTCCAGCTATTTGAGTGATGGAGGTAGAAGGATCACCTGAATCCGGGAGGTCGAGGTTACAGTGAGCCATGATCATGCCACTGCACTCCAGCCTGGGCAACAGAGTAAGACCCCAACTCAAAATAATAATAATAATACACAATGAAAAAGAAAAGCACTGTGTTCTGGATCTGAGAGTACTGTCAAAATCTGCATGATTTCAAGTCTCAAGGTAAAGCTCTTACGTTGGCTTGGACTTCCAATTTTACACAATTAGAGAAATGTACAGGAGTAATGATACAATTCACTTTCTAATGGTACTTGATTTTAGTGCAGCTTCCAGGTTACACAGCCCATTATCCACCCTCTTCTTGTTTCCTAGCATGGCCTAGCACTATATAGGATAGTAGGGGCTGAGAGAGGATGCAGACGAGTTTTAAATATCAGAACTATTGGGGCCATAGACAGAGGGGAGAAAAAACTTAGCTGTGTGAATAATTTAAGTAGTAGCCATGAGTTCTTCATCTGACAAACAGAAATGAACTCCCAACTTGACACTGTTTCTAATATTTCCTGGATTATAATATGTTTCTATTTAAATCTTTTTTGAAAGTGTTTCTATATTATGGTGTTTTGAAATCTAAATAATTTTCACTGAGGTGTGCAAATAAAATACACAAGCACATTGCTAGTTTGACTCAGTAAATTCAAGGACCCTTCCAAGAACCCAAGTAGAATTCTGGCATGGAACCCAGTCGGAGCTCACTAAGTGCTTATCAATTAAAAAGTAAAAACAGGCCCAGAATCACGATGAGTCTGCCAAAATCAGTGTTAGAAATGAGTCATTTGCAAAAATACTATTAAAATGGAAATAACTTGGGAAGTTGTTTAATCTATCCACCTGTCACGGTGGAGAGAAAGTCTGGCAAAATTTAACTTGAAGATTTAGTTTCCCTTGTTTAATTTTTTCCCACAGGATTGGAGCAAGTTCAAAAATAAAAATAATATACTGCTGCACTCTCCAACCCCTTTCTAACATCAACAATTGATGGCAGATCTATGTACTAGGAAGGAGCTGACTCCATTTGCCACCGTTCTCTCCCTAACTAGCAGGATAAGGATTTATTTTAAGTGTTCCAGTGAGATTCTGCCAATGGATATTATGAGCAATAAGGTGATAATTCAGTGTATTCTGAGAGTTATATTTCAGGAGTGTTTGACATCTCAGTTTTCACGCTACGTGCTAAGAGAGGCTAATTCCAATGAAAAGAATTAAGACATGCTCTTTGCTCAGCAGATAGGATTTCCAGGGACCTGGAGCTTACACAGCATCAAAAGCTGGGGGAAACCAAGGTTTCCCTGAGTCCCAGCTTCTGTGGAGAGATGGGGAGGACTTGAGAACTTCACATAGCCATGAGGACATGCTTAGAATTCTTGCATTCTTCTTCTTTTTTCTTTTAGATTATAAAATATAGTTTATTTAGAAAGTAAATTAGGGAGGGAAGGAGGGAGGGAGGGAGGGATGGAGGGAAGGGAAGGAAATTCACCTCTCCAAAGTAGGGAAGGGGGCCAAAGCTTAGGAACCATGGTAGCGGACATAGTAAGCTGCTATCAGAGGCAGGCTCTGAGGCAGCAGTGATCACCCTGTGAAAAACTGTTTACTGTAAGTAAGCAGAAATAAAACAAGAAAAGCTAGGGGAATTTATGATTCCGTAGCAAACAAGGTGTCTTCATGAAAACACAGAGGTAGGGAGTGTCATAGTTTAATATGTTAAAACAGGTAAGGGCCTGTTTGAGGTTGCTCTGTTCCTTTCTAGCTCTTAACCTTGGGCAAGTTACTCAGTTTTTTATTTCTTAGTTTCCTTATCTTTAAAATAAGAAGAAGAATAGTTTTCTTTCATAGGGTTTTTACAAGGAATAAATAAGTTAGCGGAAGTAAAGGCATGTAACGTACGGGTCCAACAATTAAGTTCACGAACTCATTCTAGAAAAAGTACTTCGTGTCTCAGAGCTGAATACCACTATGGTAACCTTTGAAGTACTCCCCTTGGGAAGCTATGCACCGATGCCAGCACCCAGTCCACCCATCAAAGTGATTCTGAAACATTTTCTAGAATGGCCATCAGTGCCGCCATCATATTACCATTGATGTCCTGAATGTCACCAAATATCTTCCTTTCAATATTTCTTTTATCTTCTGGGAGCTAGATCAGGTGAAGAGGGAGGTGTTCAAATGCAGTTATTTGTACAGTGCTGCCAACAGCACATGCTGGAAAGTTTGCAAACTTAATTGTCGGACCTCAATAAATAATGACGACAACTCCGGATGGCCATTCCAGAAAAACAGTTCCAGAATTACTTTGATGAGTGGACTAGGCACTGGCATCAGTGCATAGCTTCCCAAGGGGAGTACTTCAAAGGTGACCATAGTGCTACTCAGCAATGAGGTATGTAGTACTTTTTCTAGGATGATTTGTGAACCTAATTGTGGGACCTTGTATACAATGAGGTTAATTAATGTATATAAAGAAGGCATTCAACAAGTATTAGTTGTGCTTTCCATTGTTATTGCTGATTAAAAAGAATAAAAATGCTTTGATAATTATTTTATGAAAGACCGTATGACCCTGTCTCATATATACCTTTATCATGAATGTTGTTTAACTATCCATCTGTATTCTTTATAGTATATACACTTGAATTTGCACATGGCAGGGGTAATTTCCATCCGTATACATGCATGCTCACCTTGACCGAATACCTGATATGCATCAAGTACTTCGTATATTCAGAATCCTACCCAGATAAACTTTTTAAACTCCCTTGAATTCTCCATCCTCCTTAGCCTGCTTCATGTTTATTCCATAGCACTTAGAACCCTGTATTATATCACACAACTCACTTTTGTATATGTCTATTCAAAACACCACTCATTAAATAAGTGAGGCTTGACTTAATACCCACAGCATTTCTATAAAGTAAGTATTATTGTCTGCATCTGACAAAGGGGTAAACTGAGGTCAGACAAGTTACCTAAAATAACATCATCAGATATATAAGGAGCCACAGCTATGGTCCCAAAGTCACCTCATGAAAGAAAAAAAAATTTTTTTTAATTTAAAAATACACAAATGCTTCAAACAAATGTCATCTACCATGTAAAGTTTATATAAATACTTTGGGTTATCTGTACTATTTCATATTTTTAAGTAATAGTTTTCCAATTATCTGCTGAACATCCTGTTTTATGAACATTTCCTAAAGTACTCCTCTGAACAATTTGCACTGCATTTTCACTTAGACTATACAATTAGTAATACATCCTTCTAAAAATTTAATAATAAATTGAATTTCCAAGATCAGACTCAAAGCAATGACTTGCAGATTACGAGATCGACTTTGTCTCATAAGCAAACAGCTCTGAGTTACCGTACATCCTTCATGACAACATACAAATGGACTCAAAGAAAAATTCTATCATGACATACCAGACCAGGAAGTCTTACTGTCACAGGCTTTAGTGTTTCTCTGAACTCGGGGAAACAGTTGCAATCTGTTTTTGTGTTTGTAAGAACCACCACTCCAGAATGCCAACAAGAAAAGCTTGCCCCCTCTCCACTCTGCCCCTTTCAAAACACCATCTCTTAATGCTAATAGTAATCTGATACTTAAAGATCTGGTTTGGAAAATTACCAAATGCCATGATAATTTAGGGAAGAAAACTTTTTTCAGCATGAGAAATGCTGACAATTTCTCCCAAGTGCCTGTGGCATTTTAGGTCAGTGAGATCTGAATATGAAGCCATTTGTTGCCACTGAATTCTGAAGAACACTTCACTAATCAGCAACGTCATCTCACAGAGCCTAATGAACTTGGAAATCAAGGCTCACGCTCTCACTCCTTCACTATTGAAGACTGATGAGCTGGAGTTTTTTTTTTTTTTTTAAGTGAGATAGCAGGATTTATTGAGAGAACAGAAAAGCTCCCGCGAGTGATTAGTGATTTCTTCAAAATATGCCTGGACTGTATAGTAAATTCCTGAATTTAAAAAAAAACAAAAAAACGGCACTGTACACAGACTTTTCTAACAGACATTTACAAAGGGATGGTGACAGTCTCTGCAGTTGCCATTATCCTTCTTTTTTTCTTCTTTTTTTTTTGAGTCAGGGTCTCATTCTGTCACCCAGGCTGGAGTGCAGCGACACAATCATGGCTCAACGGCTCACACAGCCTCGACCTCCTGAGCTCAGGCAATTCTTCCACTAAAGTCTGTGACAGTATGACTTCCTGGTCTGGTATGTCATGATAGAATTTTTCTTTGAGTCCAATTCTATGTTGTCATGAAGGATGTACAGTAACTCAGAGCTGTTTGCTTATGAGACAAAGTCGATCCCATAATCTGTAGTCATTGCTTTGAGTTTGACCTTGGAAATTCAATTTATTATTAAATTTTTAGTATCTCGAGTAACTGTGACTACAGGCACATGCCACCATGCCCGGCTAATTTTGTTATTTTTTTTTGTAAAGACAAGGTTTTCTTATGTTACCCAGGCTGGTCTCAAACTCCTGGACTCAAGTAATTCACCTGCCTTGGCCTCCCAAAGTGCTAGGATTACAAGTGTGAGTCACTGCACCTGGTCTATCCTTCTTTAATAGAGGAGGAAACCAATGCTCAGAGAGCTTTAACAGCTTTCCCCATATCAGGTACATGGACTAGAACTAGGTCTTTTCATTTCTAATCTCTGCTTATTAACATAGTATGCCATCATCACAATAGTAATAAAACAATGCAGCAAATGTTGGATCAGGGAAAAAACTGAACAGCAATGCAAACTTAGTTAAAAGGAAATGTGTCTTCTATTGTGTATTCAATATTTAGTACTTGAATATATATTTTGCCTAAGTCTCCAATGTGCTCTAAAGCACATTCATTTATTGACTCAGCAAGTATCTAATGATCGCTTACTAGGTATCAGGCACTGTGTCACTACTGGGGACACACGACGAATGAAACCTTGCCTCCACCCATAGTCAATTGGTAAAGTTTTTAGAGACAAAGCGATGCTGTAAAAAATTTTTTCTCTTCGTGGCTACAAAAAAAATCGAATGATTCTCAGATTTTAAAAAATGTTACAGTATATCGACTATTCTCAATGTTCTACCTCCCTCTTGTCTATAAATCATGTCTACTCATTATCGACTATGATTACTTATAACTTACATACTCCCCCTAATCTCTTTCCCTATTCATCTCCTCTTCCCCCAGACCAGTGCTTCTCAAACTAGTCCTCTGGGGGAATCCCAGGAGAAAATGTACATCAGTTTCCCTCTGCCCTCTATGCCCCCATCTTTATGTAGATCAAGCCTGCCTAAGCATGGCTCTCCTTCCTTGGGTGCTTTAAAATCAGTTTTGTCCCAGTTTAAGCCACTTTCTTTCCTAGATTAGAAGGAGCCGGACCCTGTGCCTACTTTGTGACAGCAGTCCTACTACATCGGCCATTTCCCTCTTGATGTGGTCTGGGACTACATGCGTGACTTTGTCCCATTTCTGCCATATGCTCTGCCCACTGTGGACACATTTAAGCACAGAAATACAAGGCTAGGTAAAGAACAGGAGCTCACTGGTCCAGTTTCCACTGGTCTCATATTCAAAAAAGCAACAAGTTTGAAGGCTCATGCATGTGGAGCACAGGAATAGTCCCAGTGGTTACAAAGATCTGAAGGGAACAGAGTATGGTACAACCTATAGTGGTGGCACTCCATGCCTATTTTGGATGGAGCAGTGAGAGCTGACAGAAAAGTTTGTTTTGTGCACACAACTATGAAATGCCACCAAAAAGGGTCAATCTGGGGGACACAATTCCTCCTTCTTTGTCATCCTATTTGTAAGAGTGTGACTTCATGTAGCAGTGATTCAGAAACTCTAGTGGGTACGTACAAGGTGACAAAATTCTCCCAGCAAGCACCTTCACAATTTTCCTCAGTAGGGTTGAAAATTGCTATTATAGGGAAGTTTTTTTAATGCTTCCTTAGTAAAATCAGGATAAAAATGCATACTCTTTTGAATGCAGAGATGCTATTTTGCATATTAAAAGCAGAAATTGTTATACAAACATAATAACGATGCTAAGAAATAGTACAACTTACATATCTTAGAACTCACAGTATAGCCTGGGAGAAAAGACAGGTACGTGTAAAGAGAAAAAACAGCATAACTAAACAACAACAACAACAACAAAAAGGTATTTTCCACTAACTCAGGGCTAGGTACTCTGCTCTGAATTCTGCATATATTAACTCATTTAATTGTCATACTGCCCTCATTAGAAGGCACTGCTATTGGTCCCATTTTGCAAGTACAGAAACTAAAGTTAGAGAGGCCATATAACCTTGCCCATGGTCACAATGCACAATTGAGCAACACAGCTGGGGCTGAAATCTACTTCCGAACCCATGGCCCTAGCCTCTATGCCACCCTGCCTCCCTGGTTGCCTCTTGGCAATCATCAGGGTCATAAGGATGGTATACTTATTGACCCTGGGAGTAATTCATGTATTTAAAGTGATCCTGGAAATTGCAAATTTATTCTCAAAATACCCACATGAACAGGTAAGCTAAATACACAAAACTGTTGTGGTGGGTCATGGGGGCTGGGGGAGGCAGAATTTATTATGAAAAAGTATTCTTTTTGTCTCCCCATATTTGTGACATAGCACCTTACTGTAGAGTCCTATAGTGATAAACTTTGAGTATCTGAAATTGTCTGAGGACTTTTTAAACTTATTTTTTGAGTCGAAGTCTCACTTTATCACTCAGGCTGGAGCGCAGTGGCATGATCACAGCTCACCGAAGCTAATTTTCTGATTTTTTTTTTTTTAGAGATGAGGTTTTGCTATGTTGCCCAGGCTGGTCTTGAATTCTTGAGCTCAAGTGATCTTCTCACCTCAGACTCCCAAAATGCTAGAATTACAGGCATGAACCACTCACTGTACCTGACCTTGAGAATTTTTTTTTTTTTTAGTTGAGCAAATATTTTAAGGAAAAAGATGTTTGGTATGGGAACAGAGTATGGTGTAACCTATAGCGGTGGAATTCCATGTCTATTTTGGTTGGAGCAGTGTGAGCTGAGAGAAGAGTTTAACAGGTGCACACAACTATGAAATACCACCAAACAGGGTGTTTTCAGTCTGGGGTACACAATTTCCCCTTCTTCGTCACCCTATTTGTAAGAGAGTGACAAGGCACATTCATCACCTTCAAGCATTCTATATACTCGGCCCGCCCTTTTTTTGAGTTGAAGTCTCTGTCGCCCAGGCTGGAGGACAGTGGCATGCTTTGGGTCACCACACCTCGACCTGTTGCACTGATCCTTCCACCTCAGCCTTCCAAGCAGCTGGAACTACAGGTGTGCACCACCACGCCTGGCTAATTTTTTGATTTATTGTAGAGATGAGGTCTCACCAGGTTGCCTAGGCTGATCTCAAACCCATGGGCTCAGGCAATTCTCTCACCTAGGCCTCCTAAAGTGTGAGATTATAGGTGTGAGCCACTGTGCTCAGAATATAGCGCCCTTTTATTCCGTTTCTCTCTGAAACCTATCTCATTAACCCAGCCTTTTTAGTAGTCATGTAACTTTCTGAGGAAGCATATTTTGAGCATTTACTGTCTACCAGACTCTCTTTTAGGCACTGAGGGCACAACAGCAAACAAAACAAATGAGTAGTTTTTTTTCTCATAAAATTATATTGTCTAGAGATAAACAATTTTAAAATGTTAAATATTATACTATGCCAGAGGGTTAAATCACATAAGAAAAACAAGTGGTTGAATTTGGGATATATTTCGAAGGTAGATTTGCTTACTAATCGGCTATGAGGTATGAGGGCAAGACAAGTGTCAAGATTTCTGACTTGTAATTGGAAGAGGTTCCCCATTTACTGAGACAGGCAAGATCGTAGGAAGAACAGGTTGGGAACGGAGGAAGTGAACTTTGGGACATGCTATCATTGAAATGCCTATTTGACATTGACCTAAGTTTGAGTTTCTTCATAAGTAGATCCTGAGATGAGTATTTGAGGGCAAGTAGTTTATTTGGGAAATGATCCCAGGAAACATTACAGGGAATTGGAGAAGTGAAACGGCAAGGGAAGATCTCCAATAAAAGGTGTATTGCTAAGGCAATTGATACCATGGGCAACTGGAGCTCAATCTCTCTGAAGATGGGAAACAGAACATACCTCAAAACATACCTCTCTGCAGGGGCACAGAGTTCCCAAGGGATGAGTGAGCTAGAACACTTACCCTTTAATTCCCCTCAGTAACTGGTTGAAGGTGGCTTTGGAGGGAGTTCACTCAGCCCTACACATGGGCCAAGTAAGCTAACTAGGCTCAAGAAAGCCTCTGGCAAAATCATAAGCATTTGCAATTGGTAGTCAGACCAAAATGCATAGGAATCCTGAGTTCTGAAGCAATATGGATGGTGCAACATCACTGTTTATCCCAATGTGCAAATGGAGACTTTAAGTAAGCTGTTGAACACACACACATCGGGACACATACACACACACACCCCTGAAGTTTAGGGGAGCTGTCTGGAATGGAAATATAAATAAATTTGGGAGTTACCAATATATCATCAGGTTTTTAGAGCCATGAGACCAAATGAGATGGCCAAAGGAGAAGAGAAAATGGGCAAGGGATATCATCTAATGACTGAGCTCAGGGGTATGCCAGCATTTAGAAGTTGAAGAGATGAGGACAGATCAGCCAAGAGTTTTTAGAAAAAGTAGCTGATAATAGAAATAAAAGCAGGAACGTGGTATCTTAGAAATGAAGTGAAGAAAGTGTTGCAAAGGAAAGTTCAGTCTCACTAATCATCAAAGAAATGCAAATTAAAACCACACAGAGATACCACCTGACTCCAGTCAGGATAGCCATCATCAATAACTCAAAAATCAACAGATGCTGGAGAGGATGAGGGGAAAAGGAAGCACTTCTACACTGTTGGTGGGAGTGTAAACTAGTACAACCTCTGTGGAAAACAGTCTGGTGATTCCTAGAAGGTCTAAAAATCAACCTTCCATATGACCCCACAATCCCCCTACTGGGAATATACTCTATGAAAAAGATACCTGCACACACATGTTCACTGCAACATTATTCACAATATCAAAAACATGGAACCAACCGTGCTGCCCATCAAAAGTGGACTGGATAAAAAAAAATGTGGTACATATACACAATGGAATATTGCACAGCCATAAAGAAGGACAAAATTATGAACTTTGCAGCAACTTGGATGAACTTAGAGTCTATAATACTCAGTGATGTATCACAGAAACAAAGAACTGAGTACCACATCTTCTTACTCATAAGCAGACCCTGAACAATTATCATAATACTATAAGAAAGGAGCTGGCAGTAGTGGGATACTGCCAGAGGAGGGTGGGGGCAGGAATGACAGTAGTGGGAAACTGTCAGGGGACCCAGGGCGGGGGGTGGGGGTCACATCTTATCAACAAGGGTACCTACATAATGAACATTTGTATACCTAATCCTGAATTGTGCCCCACTTCTTTAAAATAAAAAATGAAAAAAAATGAAAGGGATCAAATGTGTCAAGTGCTCCTGCTAGGTCAAGTAAAACAAGGGCTAAGAACTGACTGCAGCAATTAGCAACTTGGAGGTCACCTGTGTCCTTGGGAGAGCCATGTGGGTGGAGTGGTAAGGGGGAACGCCTGGTTAGAGAGGGCTCAGGAGTGAAGCAGAGGACAGGCTTGGGAGCAGTGAGTATGAGCAAAATTTGACCATAAAGAGGAACAGAGAAATGAGACAGTAGCTAGAGGAAGACAGGAGACAGGAGACAGAGTGAGGTTTTTTGTTTTGTTTTTTTAAAGGAGACATTACTCATGAGAATACTAATGGGACCCATCCACTAAGGAGAGAAAAATGGTGACAGCAGAAAGAGATGGGAGAAATGCTAGAGTGATGCCTGGCATTGGCAAGAGCAGATGAGTCTAGAGGATACATTGAGGATATGTCCTTAGATAGGAGTACGGGCAGTTGGTGCCAGGACAGAAGACAAAGTACTAAGTGGTAGGTGAATATATGTGGCAGTAGGGACTTGTAAGTACTGCCATTACCTAAGAGTGCCCACCTGGTTCTCCAGTTTAAAATTCTCCTCGGGGTAACCTTTAGAGTCCTCTATTGCCAAGATGAAATATTTCCTCTCTGATGGTAATACTGCTCTAATTCTCTCTTTCGTGTCTATTTCCCAATGACAACTTTACTTCAGTGGGCCCTTGTTAATTCATTGAACTTTAGACCTGGAAGGAACCTAAGTGTCCTTAGTCTCCCTGTCTCATATAATCCATGCAATCCCTCTATAATACTCGTAGTCAATGGCCAGCCAAATTCAGTTTAAAATCTTCTAGGAATGAGAAGCACAAAGACCTTTAAGCTTTCTAAACATCCTTTTTTTTTTTTTGAGCGCTCTCACCTTGCCTGCTTAGACCATATAATCTTTTTCTATCCCCACAATTCCAGAATATTTTCCATACCAGCAAACAATTCAGCCACCAAGATAACCTGACCATTAAACTTGTAAGCTCTTCAGATAGTGATGTAAAAATAAATAAATAAATAAATGAAAGAAGAAAGAAAAGAAAGCTCATCGAGAGGTAAAGGTTTTGTTTATTGTGCCCACTGCTATATCCCTAGTGCCTACAAGAGCCTGTACTAGGTGCGTCATAAATTTCTGGTGAATACTAAAATGAGGAGCATCCCAGCAGCCTCTAGATTGAGGCTGACATTTTTGCTGATAACCAAGCACCACCTATTCATATCCTAGCTGAATCCTAATAGCACCTTGATTTCCCTTTTGTTGAATTCATACCCACTGTCACTGTCCTCAATGTACCTAGCTTGCTCTCGTTCAATGGTAAGCACTTGAACCAAGTTAGGGTACTCCGACATTTCTTCCCTGCAATTTGAATTTTAAAGACAGGGAAAAAGAGCCTGAACGTTGTTTGGCTTCATCTATCCCAGCAGAGGTGCCCAGATGAGACCATCTAAGACAAGGCTCCTGGTATTCCTGCTTCCTACGACTCTGGACCTGCCTTGCTGCTTGCCCAGGATAGAGGATGAAATGCTTCCCTATCTATGGTTTTTATCTCTATCTGTGCTTGTGAGATGCTTATCTGTCCCTGCAACTAGGAAGAAACAAATATCCACTCTTGGGCAACGGATGCTGGTGGAAATTATACACGTCAGTTCCCAGTTAGAGCACTCTGTTGTCAGTCTGAGACCCTCCAGGGCTTCCTCTCCCTGCTGTGACCAAAACATTGGTATGACAGTTTGGAGCCAACTGAGGAGTGGATTTTCACGCTCCCCACCCCTGACACTGGCATGAGCAATAAACATTTATTGATTTTCTGCTGTCTTCCAATCCTGGTTCCCCTGCCCCCTCATATCTTTTAGTAAATTACCTTTCCCAAACCTGGTTCTCCTGTTCCCACTGTCTTTCAGTAAATTATCTTCTGCTTAAGGAAAGCCAAAGTTGATGTCAGTTTGTTGCATCACAAATGTCTCCATGTGTCATTCCACTTAGGATCAAGGGTAAAGTTCTGATGATTGCCTTGAACAGTTTCCAGTGGGAGACTTGTTCCTTTTTTTTATTTCCAGAGCCTTTTCTATCCTAGTGTGAGTCTCTTTCATTGTTTTGTTTGTTTGATTTTGTTTTTTGCTTTTTCTACACTTCTAAGTATTTGGACTTGAGAAAGTATTTTTTTTCTCTCTGGTTTCTAATCTCACACCCCTCCCCTCCTTGCAGTCACAGATAGGGTCTCTCTGGAACAGTTTCCTGACCAATATCACCAGCTATTCTCTACCAATCAGCCAAATCACACAATTACCTCCCCTCTCGCTGACCCCACTACTGACGTTCAGTTATTTATATGAATAGATAGATGTGGGCTGGCTGTCTTCTTTCCCCATTAAAAAGTAAGCTTCATCGAGGCAGGGACCGGCCTTTTATGAAGCCAGTCAGGTATCTGTTCTTATCTGAGCATGCAGCTTTTGTATAAATATTCATGGGACAAGGAGGGAGAAAGGAAGAAGCCAGATCAATTGATTTAACAGCGGCAGCAATAAAGTGATCAATGATAGTTGTGATCACTCTCGTTTCTGTTTTTCAGTGGGTTCTGGGGCTGCTGATATTCAAGACACAAGACAGAGAGGGGGCAAGCAATATTCTCTCAAATTAGAAAAGCAAGTTTTATTTTTCTGTTTTTTTCTAAGCAGATAGATACAATACATATTAGCGTATAAATTTAGAATAGTGGGATGGTTGGTAAATACTGCCTGTACAAGAATTGTTTTTTTGTTGTTGTTATTTCTGTTTTTTTCTTACTGACTCCCACATTCTACGAATCTTTTTTTCTCCTTATACTGACACAAAACAGTTCATTAGCATTACACAGTCTTTTAGATGTGGAGTCCTTCATTGTTCCCTTGAATGATCTAGAAAAGAATAAGGGTGAGGATACAGGAGATTGCTGTGGGACTTGTTGGAAGCACAACGGAGGTGCCAAGGCTGTGTTGTGTTAACTAATAGACTCCTGGCTCTTCCATGCCTTCTTCCTTCTGTTTGATGTCCTTTTGGCTCTATAGCTCCCCAACCTGGCTGATCATAAGAATCATCTGGTCAGATTTTTAAAATACAAATTCTTTGGGATCATGTCTTTGGTGTTCTGATTTAGTGGGACTGGTAAACCGTATTGTTAAGTAACTGTATTGTTACTCATTGGGTAACCTGGTGATTTAGTCAGGTTTGCAAACTATTGCTATAGAGTTTAAATGATTTACTTTCAGAAAGGCATGGATAAACTAAAATTTGATGAGTTCAGCCACATTTTAAACACACTTAAGACCAGGCTCAGTGGCTCAGCCTGTAATCCCAGCACTCTGGGAGACCGAGGTGAGTGGATTGCCTGAGCCCACGGGTTTGAGACCAGCCTGGGCAACTTGGCGAGACCACGTTTCTACAATAAATCAAAAAATTAGCCAGGCATAGTAGCAAGCACCTGTAGTTCCAGATACTTGGAAGGCTGAGGCAGAAGGATCGCCGGAGCCGAGTGGGTCGATGCTGGGGTGGCTGTGAGTGTGCCACTGCACTCCAGCCTGGGTAATGGAGTGAGACTCCAACTCAGAAAAATAAATAAATAAACACCCTTAAGTTGGCATCAATTAAATGTACTTTTAAGTGAAACTTTTCATTAAAAATCCTTTTTTTAGCCAGGCTCGGTGGCTCAGCCTGTAATCCCGTGCCTTGGGAGGCTGAGGTGAGTGGATTGCCTGAGCCCATGGGTTCGAGACCCGCCTGGGCAAGTTGGCGAGACCTCATCTCTACAAGAAATCAAAAAATTAGCCGGGCGTGGTAGCACACACCTGTAGCTCCAGCTACTTGGAAGGCTGAGGCGGAAGGATCGCGGGAGCCCAGCAGGTAGAGGCTGCGGTGGCCGGGAGCAGCCACTGCACTCCAGTCTGGGTGACAGAGTGAGACTCCGACTCAAAAAAAAAAAAAAAAAAATCCTTTTTGAAGGTGTGCGATCATCTTCAAATTTGTCTGTCTTGCCTATTCAAATTTAGACTTGATTTACTTAACCAGGTATTTCCAAGATAGGAAACTGAAGTGGTGACATTTCCTAGAGAACAATTGAACAAGTGAATACAACAAGAAATAGAAAATTCAGTAATATTTTTAACACCATGTATCTCTTTTATAGTGTTATTTAGGCTGATGAAATCAGTTATAAGATGAAGTCAGTTTTAGATAATTCAAAGTAGAGTTAAAAGTGCCATTGCTAAAAAATAATATTAAATGTAGACAAAGATTTACCAGAAAATGTTCATTGCATCTTTACTACAATAAGAAAGAACTAAAAGCAATGTCTAACAACAGAGTAGTGGCTAAATAAAATAATTACATCTCTATGGACACATACTGCAGGCATTAAATCGATATTTAAGAAAATATTAATTGATCCAAGAAAAATGCTTATGATGCAATGCTAAGTAAAATAAACAAGATCTAGAATTATTTTTATAAACCTACAGCTACATAAATTATACACCAAAACCAAATGAAAGACTAGAAGAAGATATACGAAAGAAGATAAAACGAAATAGTAGTTATTTCTGGTTGGTGAGTTAGTTTATTTACTTTATTTTAAAATTTCCATAATGAGTAGGATTTCTTTAAGTGTTTTAAAAGTTAAGATGTCAGTAACGTGGAGGAAAACCTTACCATGAAGTTAAACCAGCCTCATTTAAAAAAGAAAAAACAGACTCCCACCACAGCCAACATGCTGGTCAATCATCAACCTTGCTTGTGACTCAGAAGCTCCTCCCGACCCGTCTCTCTTCCAAGGTGAAACCAAACAGGTCAGGTCTGTTGATAAACACATTAGCTCGTCCTTCAGTTCAAATGTGCTCATCAATAAACCAAATTAATTTTTTTCTGGAAGATTAAAAAAATAAATAGTTCATATGCTAAACTAAAACTTACTAATGTATTATAGGTGGCAATCCATTAGAATTGAAGGCCTGACTTCATTCAGAAATGAATATTAAATACAACCTACCTCTGCAGAGAAATCATTTTACAGATAGAAAATCAGAAAGAAATGGGCTCATTGCTCCCTTTGCCTTAGGTATCATCACTACCTTTTATTTTTTTAAACTATAGATCCAGTCTGTTAGTGACTCGTTTCAACAACTCACAACATCAGGACATTTGTCCTTATGGCTAACACAATTTCTTTTTGTTGCAGTTTAAGCCCATTTTCTACTGTGCTGAGCTCAGCATAAGGAGACATCAATGAGTTACCATTCTCCTAATGATTAAAACCAATTAAGACATCCCTCCGTCTCTGTCATTACAAATGCATGCAAATGGGCATGTTTCCTTAATGTTCTGATCCTGAATTGAGAAAAGTATAAAGAAGCAATTCCAGGTTTTATGCAGAACGACTAGCAATTTCCTGGTGAAGACATATGTAGCTAATGATATGCAAAATATTTGAATACAATGTGGAGAACAAATGGGACCCAGTTTCCCTCTAGAAGCTCACCTTACATCAAGTACATATTCTAATGCAAGTATGAATTGTGCAAGGGCTGAGTATGTCGTTGTTGGCTCCATTGCTCTGAAGTTAGCACTCCACACAGATTTTTCTAACTTTTGGAAAGATATTTACTAATTTCTGCCAGTCGCACCCTTTTGTAGTCACCTCACAGTTGGCCCAGCCAGAGGGACACATGGGGGGGAACAGAAGGGAACGGCAAGGCTGCTTTCAAGTGGCAACTGTCAGTATTGCCACATTGGCTTGGCAGTAGCTTCTGAGGGGGAAGAAAAGGAACACAGGCAGACATTCAAAAAAGGGCCAAAAATAAAGAAATAAGCACAATCACCCTATTCTAAATTCTAAACCATAGTAAGTAAAGGCATCAGTATATTTTGATAATTGCCCTCTGAGATGATAAGTGACTGAGCTGCCTCTGGGGTTTCTGCCATGCGGTTTAATTCTGACCATTCCGAGAATGAGCACTTTAAGACAGTATCAGAGAAATTACTCAACTGTGAAAAGTGATTACAACACAAGGAAAATGGATCTGTTGGGAGGATTAATAGAAATAAGAATAAACCATGCCATTCCAAGATTCTAACATCGAGTAAATTTTAGGTTAATTTGCAGGGCTTATTTAAAGTGTGTGTACATATAAGTATATATACATACATACAAACATACATACATACATATATAATCTTGGGAGTTGAAGTATAAAAACATACAACTATTGTTTTTTTAAAGGCTCTTTAAGCTTTTTATTCTGATAAAGAACTCTAAAATGGAACATAATGGATATACATCTAAATAAATTTCCTTTTCTGCAAAAAGGAGCAACCTAAACCCATGTTCTGCTACCCTGAATCTGGGGTGCTATTTAATTTCCAGTTGTACTATTCTTTTCTTTATTTCCGTCAAATGCCCACTAATGATGTATATATGTCTTGTTTAGTTGTGTTTTACATCCTAGCTGGGTGCTCACAGGAATTTCGACAGAGAACAGAAATTAACACCACACTATAAAAGGTTAAAAACCTCTGGAGATAGCAATTGGGTAATCTCTGCTAGTATTCATAGCTCTTACAGGATGTTTGCAGTCTTGGATATGTTGGGTTCTAATTATTCTTTACTTTGTCAACTCATGAAGATTTTTACCAGCGCTTCACATGCTCATATTTATGGTTTGATCACATTAAATCATCTTTGTAATTTCTTTTACTTGAAAGTACACTTCAATGACAAATATTTGCCCTGATAAAAATGGTCTATACTAGCAGCACCCCAAAATCACCAAACCACAATCCTCCCCCTCCCCTGGACTTTATAAAATATTTACTATCATGGTTAAAATTTTCATTCTTAGCCGTTTAGCATCCCTCCACATCATTAGAAATCCACCAGTTGGGAAGGTCCAAGCCTATCCAGGGCAGGTGGCAGAGCTGGAAAGACCCAGATGAGTTTCCTGGGCAAATTTTCTGATTGATCCAAAGTGGCCGGGTCATAGCCTCTGCCCTTGACTCCAGGAGGTATATGAGAAAGCAGTGGGTTTGCAGAGCTTTGCAACAAGTTTTTAATGAAAGATGATAAATTTCACAAGTCTTTTATGATGCAGTAAAAGTGTTCTCACCTGACTTACCTAAAGAAAATGGGAAATGCTTTATGCTAAACTTGAGAACAGGAGCTAAGGACAGTTCCCTTCTAGGGACAATCTTCTCATTAATTAGCATTTTATAGGTATAGGAATCATCATCAAAACTTGAGGGTTTTTTAATCCATTAACTTGGACTCTATGAGTCAAATTCATGAACTCCAAAGAGCATGTGCCTGTTAGAAGTTAATGCACATCTGGGGTGGAAAGCATAGTCAATAACTTTCAACGGATTTCCAGAGGTTTGAAATACTGTGCTGGCTTTATATAGCCTTATATTTATATTCCCACCATTAGCCTCAGTTTCAAGAAGACACGGATTTTATCAAAGATAAGATCCCAGGGGACTGGTTATCTGTGAAAACTAATGCCACATTGAGAAAATGGGATTTTAATGTGTGTGTGCACGTGTGGGTATGTGTTCAAGGGTTGTTGAGAAAAAAGGAAAAAGACCACAATCCAGGGCACAGGATGCTCCCAAGTTGGGAGTAGAGGGTCCCTGATTATCTGCCACTTAGAGAAGGAACGAGAATGAGGTTGTGGGTATTGGGAGAAGTGAAGGTTACAAACAAGAGTCTTAAAAACAAACTACTTCATGTTCAAATTTCCAAGCAGCTAGAAAAAAAAAAGTTTTTGTTTTCTCAAAGGAATAATGCTACTGTGGGACATTAAAAAAAAAAAAAAGATATTGAGGGGGGAAAAAGTACAGCATGTTTTATGTTTCTTTACTTATTTACAATTTTGAGATTTCTTTGTTTTTTTTAATAAATCTAAATTTCCACCAGTCTGAGGAATTTCTTTTTCATTTATTAGAGTCATGACTGCCAGGTTTATCTCAAAATGTCTTATTTTGTCTTCATTTCTGAAGTAAATTTTTGCCAGATATAGAATTCTAGGATGAAAGGGTTTGTTTGTTTTTTTAATTCCAGCACTTTGTCTCATTCTCTACTATTAATACCTGGTGTGCTTTATTTTGCTTGCTGTTCATTAAAAGTATGTATTTACTTTATTAATTTATGAATAAATTTGAATGAAAATTTAAAATGAACATGTGCCCAGATAAACTGAACTTAAAAATCAAAGAATAAAGATAAACCATAGTTATTTTTCAAGATACTTCTTTTGCTGAAATGGCAAAATAAATTGGGTTTAAATTTTACACTAAAAACATTTTCTGCTGTGTTAGAAAAGAAAATCAACTATAAAATCACCCCAAACCCCCACAAACTTGTCTGTGTTGTGCAGAAATTTATTATTTTTTTTATAGCGCTTAACCCAAAAGTTGTTCTCTTTTAGACAATTCACAGAATTCTGACTCCTGCAAATGAGAAAAGTCAAGCCTGGAACATTCCTGCTGTTTGGCAGGGTGAGTGAAAAGGTTGACCCACCTAAATTTTAGCCTTTAAAAATCAGGGCAAAGTGTCAAGCTTTATAAATGAAGGCAATGAAACTTAGCTATATAAATACAGTTCTTGAAACTTAGAATTTTGAGCAACTACAGAGGGAGTGACCAGAATTTTAATGAGTCCATCAGGCCTGATTTAAAAACTAAATATAAATTATATTTTTATATAATTTATTTATAAATTATAAATATATAAATTTCGTTTTATAAAAACTAAAAATATAAAATGGGCAGGTATAGGACAACATACACATATTATTATCATTATTATCATTATTTCTTGAGATAATAGTTTAACTGACTTACAAATTCATTTAATCCTTACTAAAACCCTACTTGGTATGTTCTAGCATTATGTCCAATTTACGAATGAGGTGAACAAAGCACAGAGAGGTGAAGACATTTGTCTAAAGTTGCACAGCTACCTGTAGGTGGCAGAGATGGAATACAAACCCAGACGACGGCACAGAAGCCAAGAGTTTAGAATTTTAAGGAGCAATTATTGTAAGTGACAACTACAGCAGGAAAGCCCAGTAAGAAAAGGATCAGAATATATTCATGGGATATTGAAATTTGATGATAACTGGTACATTATTGAGGACATTTTAAAAAAAATTATAGATATGTAGGGTGCAAGTCAGGATTAATTATACAGGCAGGCTTTCTACAGGTGACGTTTGGACCTCCAACTGGCCCTCACTTCCCCTGGTTTAGGACCAAGTACCCTTGGTGATGCTACATGCCCCCTCCCTCCCTCCCCTGACAGTTTCCAACAGCTGCCCATTAGTTTAGGGAAAGGGGAACCTGGTGGCAGGGCACAGGCAAAAGTCACATTGGGGCAAGCTGGGGAGTGAAAACTGTGACAAGAGCACATTTGCAAAATGTGTGGTTAAAAAGAGAAAGGGAGGCATTGGGCAGAGGTCCTGGGGGCAAACAAGGCTTCATGTAGACTGGCAGGGAACTGAGCATATTTGCAGGAGAATGTGAAAGATCTTGAGAAAAAGAAAAGTTGAAAATACAAGAGTGGGCCAGGCTTGGTGGCTCAGCCTGTAATCCCAGCAGTTTGGGAGGCTGAGGCGAGTGAATTGTCGAGCCGACGGGTTCAAGACCAGCCCGGGCAACTGGGCAAGACCTCATCTCTACAATAAATCAAAAATTAGCCGGGCGTGGTAGCGCACGCCTGTAGTTCTGGCTACTTGGAAGGCTGAGGCAGGATTGCCGGAACCCAGCAGGTCGATGCTGGGGTGGCCATGAGTGTGCCACTGTACTCCAGCCTGGGCAACAGAGTGAGACTCCAACTCAAAAGAATAAAATAAAAATAAAATACAAGAGTGAGAGGGAACAGATAAAAAGTGACTTTGCTTTCTCATAATGTACCCCTTAATTCAATAAATCACAGTAGTCGACAGTTCACAATGTAGAAAATGAACTATAAGATCCCATGTGAACCCACCAATGCATTTTTCCCGAAGGATGCACTTCCTTTTGCTAGGACACACACATATATGTATGTGTGTGTGTGTGTGTGTGTGTGTAAAATCTTCTGTGGTGACTTACACAAGGAAGCACAATGTCAACATGGTGATGGTGACTGTGTCTTTCCAGTTTGTAGGATTTTGGAGTAATTTGTAAAATTTATTTTGTGCTTATCTATATTTTCTTTTTCTTCTTTCTTTCTTTTTTTTTTTTTTTTTGAGTAGGGGTCTCATTCTGTCACCCAAGCTGGAGTATTGTGGCACGGATCACAGCTCACCACGGCCTCAACCTCCTGGGCACAGTGATTCTTCCACTCCAGGCCCTGAGTAGCTGGGATTACAGGTTTGCACCACATGCCCGGCTAATTTTCTAATTTTTTTGTAGAGACAAAGTCTTGCTATGTTGTCTCGAACTCCTGGACTCAAGTGATTCTCCTGCCTCAGCCTCCCAAAGTACTGAGATTACAGGCATAAGCCACCATGCCTGACCCGTATCTATATTTTCTAAAATGAGCATGCATTTTAAGGAAAAAAATCAGGGGTTTATTTAAAAAGAAGATAGAAGTGCATTTTGTGGGAGGCAGTTGTAAATGAATAGTTTGCATAGCTACTGACACCAGATGATGCTTGGCTAGCTCAGGCCCTTTTGAAGACTGAGGGCACCTTCAAAGGGCAAAGCATTTGTTTAGTGAGAAAAGTACTAGTGTTGAGACAAAGCGAAAGAAGGACTCCTTCCTTGGAACATTTTGCAGCACCTACAGCCTCTTCGTGGTCCAGCAGATGAGCACTGGCACTTGAATGAAGAGCCAGCCCCTGAGCCCACTGCCTGGCCTCTCGGTTTTTAGGCTGCAGAAAGGGATTGCTGCACAGTTGCCTGCCATCAACAGAAAGCCTCTAAAACCAGGGGAAGATAAATAATTTGTGCTGCCAAGGATCAAATTATGCAGCAGGGGCTCTCAGGGAAGACAGTTGGGCAGTTGTGGGGACACTGACAGAAGGTTTAATTATGAATTGGACTTTTCTTTGATGATAAAACAATAAGACAACAATGAACTTTAACCTCCTGAAGTCTAGCTGATCAAATAAAATACAAAATGCTCATTCCCCACCCCCTTGCTTTTTATTCTCCCTCCCACTGCTCATGGTATTTCCAAATCTTCCATCCAGACTTTTCTTCGTCGCCCTCATCTTGCTCCATTCTTTTTTTTAAACCCTTTATTCTTGTCAAGTCCCACAATCTAAGTTCTCCTCTTCACACACAACCCTTTCTGTTTTCCTCCAAACATCACATTTTCCCACCATTTCTTTCCTCTTTTCAGTTCCAGATTTCTTCTTCCAATCACAGCATTTTCTTTTATCAGGCTCCCATTGAATACTTTCCCTATTAAATGCTGTGCCTCTGCTCTGACCCTACAATCTCTTAAGCTTTTCCCAAATTTGTCTCTTAGTCTTTCTCCATCACTATCAGTGACATCTCTGTTATCTCATAATTGGCAAGTGGGCAGCTCCCCTCCAACCAAAAGTACCTGATTCAGTTCACAGATATCCATTAAACTCCAAATATATGTTAGGGATGTACCAGGGCATACCACAGATGGATAAAGCAAGGTATTCCCTGCCTTCATGGATTTATGGACATGAGTTAACAAGTAATTCTCATACATATTAGTGAGTGCTGTAGCAGAAATAAATACTCTTGGAGTGCTGTATAAGGTAAATGCAAGTTGGGCCTGGTGGCTCATGCTTGTAATCCCAGCACTTTGGGAGGCGGAGGCGAGAGGATTGCCTGAGCCCGTGAGTTCAAGACCAGCCTGGGCAACATGGTGAGACCTAATCTCTACAATAAATCCCAAAATTAGCAGGGCGTAGTGGTGCTTGCCTGCCATTCCAGCTACTTGGAAGGCTGAGGCAGAAGGACTGCCTGAGCCCAGCAGATCGAAGCTGTGGTGGCCATGAACACACTACTGTACTCTAGACTGGGCCACAGAGTGAGACTCTGACTCAAAAAAAAAAAAGGTAAATGCAGATTGTACACAACTGGTCAATGAAATAGGACTGAATTTATCTCATTATCTGATTGATTTTATCGCATCTGATTTTATGTTTAATTTTTTCATGTAGCATTTTGTCTAGTTCCACTTTTTAATATTAGTCCCATTGTTCAAAAATGCCTAAAATGGGCCGGGCTCGGTGGCTCAGCCTGTAATCCTGCGCCTTGGGAGGCCGAGGTGAGTGGATTGCCTGAGCCCGCGGGTTCGAGACCTGCCTGGGCAACTTGGTGAGACCTCATCTCTACAATAAATCAAAAAATTAGCCGGGCATGGTAACGCACGCCTGTAGTTCCAGCTACTTGGAAGGCTGAGGCGGAAGGATCGCTGGAGCCCAGCAGGTCGAGGTTGCGGTGGCCGGGAGCAGCCACTGCACTCCGGTCTGGGCGACAGAGTGAGACTCCAACTCAGAAAAAAAAAAAAAAAAAGCCTAAAATGTTGCTGTGAATGCTTAGGAAGAAGCCCGATGCCTGACCTTTCTTACCTGTGTCGAGATCCATGTGTCTGTGTTCCTGTTTCTCTCTCCACCTCTGATTTCTCCCTGAGTCTTGGGGGCGGGGGGGCACTTTTCTGCACTCTGATGTTCAGTATTATGTGAAACAGAGCACTGACTGACTAAAGTACAACTACACAGTTAACTAGTATAAAGAATGAGCAATAGCGAGAATAAACATCCACCCATCCAGCAGGCACAGACAACAGTACTCAGGTTAATTCAATACTTCAGCTATATTTAGACCAGTTCTCAAATGTCTGCACACATCAGAGTCACCTGGAACACCTGTTTAAAAACAGGTTACTAATCTCAACCTCAGTGGCTCTGATTCAGTAGGTCTAGGTTAGGGCCCAAGAATGTCCTTTTCTAATGGGTTCTCAGATGATGCTGATGCTGTTGGTCTAGGAACCACACTCAGAGAAAAATAGGCAATAAATAAACTCGTTTCTCAAACTGGGTAGAATATAGAATGTCACCGGCATCGGGATACACCATGATATATCAACATGTACCAAGTCATGGAAACTCAAGGGTGTGCATGACATTATATGTACCCACCTCTCGTGCGGTCTGTTGTCATTCCAATCTTCATCATCTCCCATGGTAGAGAAGACTGGGCTGAAAGTTCCCCAATCCTTGGTAAAATCCTTATGTTGCTTTTCTAAATAAATCTGTAATTCAGGTTTCCTCTCTGGACTCTTTCTAGAATTTTTTCCCCTTAGAAGTTTAATGTAGAAAAATGTTAGTTATTTGGAGGTTTGTTTGGTTGTCTCCAAATAAATGGGAGCTGTATTTGGGTGTGGAAGCCATCAAGTCTGGGAGAGAGCTTCACAGATGTTTGGTGATTTTCCAAAGGGAGAATCGGTGCATTCTCCAAGAGCAGAGCGAAACAGAATGTGTGCTTATGTTTTTTTCTTTGTCAGTTCCAAAATAGATTTGTGTTTATTTGCTAGAAAAAAACATTTCTAGCATGATTAAAAGGTTCAGACATTAAGTGGTACATTTTGAAAATGCCGCATAGCACTGACTATATGGCTTCCATTAACATCTGTGGGAGTTTAAGCCTCCGCATTGCGATGAAAATGTAACCTACTCAGAGGCCAAGAATATTTCTGGATTGTGGAATAAAATGAAAACACTAGCAGAGAGATAAAACATCAGTAAGCCTTCTTAGAATACCACAACTCTTCTCTTGAAAAAGGACAGGCTACCTTATGGTCTATACCTGTACATGTCAAAGGGAATTCCTTAGTGGCGACAATTAGATTATACACGTTACCATGTCATATGCAAATACTTATTTGACTGTAATCCTCTCGTATGGTCTTTGAGTCATTTCTCCCTGTCAAGTAACACATGGATGGACATTTCATCTAGGCTGTCTGTACGTGTTAATAGAAAAAATAGACAAAGTCAGATTTATATTCTAACTCTATACTTGAGGACTGCAAGCATTTCATGAAGGAACAGAACATTATCTTCCTCTGCAAAATGCAAAACACGGTATTCTATACAGTTTTTGAAAATATTAAATGAAATAATAAAACCAGAGTCGTTTTCTGACAAGTCCAGACAACTTTCTCCTCCCAGGGCAAGGCTGAAGCTTTTTTGGGGGAACAAGAGTAGAAATGGGGCAAAAATACTAGAAATTCTAGAAGCACCAATGGTAATAGCAGTCACAAAACTAGCTAGAACTTATGATGTGCTTACCATTTGCCAGTTCATTGCTGACCAATACGATGACTATGTGAAAACCAGAAAAAACCAGCCACTTCCTCAAGAAAAATTATGAATAAATAGACATATCTATGACGATATTGGAGGGGGGAGTGACGTTCCCTGGAAATGTGCAATGAATGTGCAAGTCATGCAATGGTAAGCTACAGCCCTGGCTATGCTTTCTGCATGTTTTATCTTATTTAATTATCACAAAAAATGTCTATGAATGTGGAGGTACTATCATTATCTTTTTTTTTTCTTTTTACAGATCAGAGAGGGGACAGTAGAGCAGTAGTGAAATGGTAGCAACACTGAGTGGCCAGCATTGACTAAACACTTAATCTGTGTAAACTCTATTCTAAGGACATCATGCGTGGAATTTCACTTTATTCCCATAATAACTCAATAAATTCTATTTTTATTACCATTTTGTCAGAAGAAAATGGAGGCAAGGGAAATTAAGAAACTCGTCCAAGCCGGGCTCGGTGGCTCAGCCTGTAATCCCACGCCTTGGGAGGCTGAGGTGAGTGGATTGCCTGAGCCCGCGGGTTCAAGACTCGCCTGGGCAACTTGGCGAGACCTCATCTCTACAATAAATCAAAAAATTAGCTGGGCGTGGTAGTGCACGCTTGTAGTTCCAGCTACTTGGAAGGCTGAGGAGGAAGGATCGCCGGAGCCCAGCAGGTCGAGGCTGCGGTGGCCGGGAGCGGCCACGGCACTCCAGTCTGGGCGACAGAGTGAGACTCCAACTCAAAAAA
>CAUYQG010091166.1:0-11366 GCA_963574415.1 Tarsius wallacei | reverse complement strand
TTTATGAAAGATGAGTGTTATTTTCTCAGTTAAAGTTTGGAAGAATTTACTGGTAAAGCCATCTGGACCTGAAGTTTTCTGTGTGGAAAAGTATTTAATTAAATATTGATTTCTGTAATGCATATAGAAATATTCAAATTTCCCATTTCTTGTGTCAATTTTGGCAGGTGGTTCTTTATAGGAAATTTACTCATTTATTTTAAATTTTCAAATTTATTGACAAAAATGACTCAGATTATTTTCTTATTTGCTTTCTATTGATTCTAAGATTAATAGTGATCCAGGTAATAATAATAATAATAATAATATGAATAATATGAATAGTATTTTATCTCTTTTTCTCAGTCTAAATATTATGTTTATTAGTCTTTTCAAAAAATTAACTTTTAATTTTTTTGACTTTTTTGTTCTATATCTGTCATATTGATTCTCCTTATATTTCATCTTATTTTTGATATGTTTAATTTATATCTGTCAATTGATTGTTCTTATCATTATTATTTCCTTTGTTCTCATTTATTTGGGTTTAATTTCCACTTTTATTTCCACTTTATTCACATGATGCTTACATTATTGATTTTTAGTATTTTCCATATATATATGTGTGTATATATACACACGCACACATATGGCTGTAAATTTCCCTCTAAGCATAGTTTTAGCTGAATTCCAAAAATTTTGCTATATTTTATTTTTATTATTATTCAGTTTAAAATATATACAAATTTTCATTATGATTTAGAAATCTGTTACTTAATTTCTGTGTACTTGAGAATTTTCTGGTTAATGTTTTGCTGATGATTCCTAACTTAATTCCACTGTAATAAAATATGCTCTGATATCAATCCTCTAAAATTTTTTTCATACTTTTTTTATGACTCAAGATATGATCTATCTTGGAACACACTATATATGTACTTGAAAAATGTGGATTCTATGGTTGTTGTGTGCAGTGTGTTCTGTATGTCAGTTAGGGTAATGTTAATCATATTGCACATATCTCATTTATGCTTACTGATTTGTTTATCTGCTGTTTATAAGATAATGAGAGACATGTTAATATCGCCAATTATGATTTTGGGTTAGTCTATTCTTATTATGCACTCACTTTTGCTTTACACATTGTGAGACTAACTTCTTAGGTACATACAAGTTTAGAATTGTTATATTTTCAGTAAGTATGGACCTTTATTATTAAAATGTCCTTCTTTATCTTTAATAATCAGTTTTTAACTTTCAAATTTTCTGATACTAGGTTAGTTATACTTTCTAAATATTCTCATGAAACATTTCCCCAATTTGTTATGTACAAACTTTTTTATGTTCTTATCTTTAAAATATGTCACTTCTAAAAGAAATATAGTTGGGTTTTGTTATGTTACCCATTGTGATAATCTTTGCACATTAAATGTTAAAGTACTTATTTCCTTCAATTTCATCTTATTTATGATATGTTTAATTTATATCTGATATGTTGTTTTCTAAGTGTCTATTTTTTTTCTGATTTTTCTTCCTTTGTTGCTTTCTTTTAAATTTATCAAATAATTTTTGTTATTTCATTTACCACATTTTTTCTTTTACTTTTTTGTGTTTATTATTTTGAAAAGTATAATATCTATTCATTGCATATTAAAGCCTATCTAATATTTTTAAATATTCAAAATGCAAAGACTCTAAAATACTTTACTTTTATATAGACTTTTATGCTATTCATTGATGTATTTTAATTCTTAAATATCCTAAATCTTATAGACATTTTTGCAATGGTTTTAACCAATTGATAGTCATTTAATTTTATCAAAATATTCACAATTTTTTCTTCATCTTCAACACTGTCATCCTTCTGATAATTTGTAAAACATTTTTCTGCCTGAAAATCTTAGAAGTTATTTCTCTTTCAGTATGTTGGTGATGAAATTGCTATTTTTTTATATTCTGAAGTCTTTATTTTACCTTTATTTCTGAAGCTTATTTTCACTGGGTATAGTATTTCTGATTGAAAATTACTTGTTAGACTTTTATAGATATCATTACATTGTTTTCTGATTTCTTTCTTTCTTTTTTTTTTTTTCTATTGAAAATGGGAACTGTCAGTATTATAGTTTCTCTTTTGAAGGGCATGTATCTTTACCTCTGTCTGCTTTTAAGATTTTATCGTCTTCTTTGGTTTTCAAAAGTTTTACTCTGGTGTGTCTACATGTGGAATTCTTTGTATTTATACCTCTAGGGCTTTACAGATCTCCTTGAAACTGTTGCTTCATAATTTTTAAGTCAGATTCAAAAAAGGTTTGATCAGAATCTCTTAACATATTTTTCTTTCCTTTCTACACAATTAAAATTACACATGTTAGACTTTTTCATGATATCTCATTTTGTTCTTTACTATTGTCTGTATTTATGACATTTTCCCCCTCTTTTTCTATCCTTTTGTGCTTTGTTAAAAAATGAAATACTTTCTTCTATCATCTGCTAATTATTGTAGGGTATTTTTGTAATTTTCTTCATCTTTATGCCTATTTACTTTTGTTCTTGTTAAAGGATTTTATCAACTAGTGGGTCTTGGGGTATAGATGGATGGATAGGTGAATGGAGGGAGGGAAAGACAGATAAACGGATAGACTATAGATAGATAGATGACAGATGAACAGATAGATGCGATTCAGATAGAAAATATATAAAAAGCTATTAGACATAGATGATAGATAGATAGATAGTAGGTGGATGGATAGATAGATATTTAAGAATGAGACACTAAAATGTAGATTGGAAACAAAATATAGGGGCAATGTCTGGTGAACTTGTAAGCATCATCATAGAGTACCAACTGGGTGACTTATGAATATAATTTTAATTTAATGACATTATTTTTTTCAGAACCTCACACCCGCCTTCTTCTGTGTTTGTTGTTCTTATGTCCAAAACCTTCTTGGCTTAATTGTCATGAAGTAAAAACTCTCAATTCTGATATGGTTGATAAATGAGTGAGTAGTTTTCTCTTGTTGCTGGATATAGATAGGGACCCTGAGGTTTTGAAACATATTTTATACATTTTAAAGTAAATTATTATTATTATTATTATTTTTTACTCTTACTACTTGTCTCACCCCTGCTTTCCTTGCTTTGTATCTGGAGCCTCTCATTTTTTTGATCCCATCCAGAATTTTGTAAGGCAATTTGAACTGCTGTTATTGGTATATCTGTTTGTAGATACTTCATTTTAATTTTCCTCCATTCTGCTACATCACTCATGACTGTTCCATCTACACAGAATAAAAGGTGCAAAGACTTCCCAATATTTAAAATCAAAGCCCTTGGAGACAAGCAGTCCTCTAACTAGTTGGAGCAAGGAACATTTAAGCCAATAATGCCATACCCACTACAGTGACACAGATGCCCTACAGCACACCACTTGAGTTCATTCCTGATTGCTCTCCCAGTCTCACTCGGGGTACTGCAATGTTTTGTTCTTTTTTACCAAATATCCCAAAGTGGGTATGGAGATAAGCCTGAGAATGTCTTTTCACATCAGGCCACTTAAGAAACCTCAAAGGTCAGAGACACAGAAATCTACAGATATCAGCATTTTTAACTACAGTATGTCCCCTACATACGAACCTTCAAATTGCAAACTTTCAAAGATGCAAACGTGTGTTTGTATGTCCAATCATGTAAGTTAGTTCACATGTGTGCATTCTCTACAAGTGGTTGTGCTTCTATAAAGTACTACAGTACTTTACAGACTACAGTAGTACAGTATCTTTATTTCAATACCAGATGTCCAGAAACAAGTGGAAAAACAGCCATGTTCTAGCTGGTACTGTATAGTTGATTGTGTTAGTTGGGTACCTAGGCTAACTTTGTTGGACTTACGAACAAATTGGTCTTATGAATGTGCTCTCAGAACAGAACACATTCCTATGTAGAGGACTTACTGTATACTATTAATCGTGCCCAGCAGGATGTATCCTTGGAATTCACTAATTTATGATATTGAGTATAATAAAAGGTAATATAGTGACACTTCAAAAATTATTCTATAGATTCAAACTGGGCTTCCTCTACTTAGACCAAATTAGTCAATTTCTTCAATAGCCACACATATTTATTGAACCACTTCCCATGGGATAGACACTGTACATTTAAAGAAGAAGAATTTTAAAATAAAGCAGGCATAATTGCTGTCTTTGTATTGAAAAACATTGGCTTGAATTATCAAATATATATAATATGTATATATGAATATTGTGTGTTTTGAAGCATTTTTTCCCTAAATTTCCAAACAAAAGAATAATAACTTACCAAAGACTTTTCTGAGGAGGAATATAAAACGGTCCTTTTTTAAAACCCATTTTCTATTTGCTTTATTTTCATGAAGTGATTTATAAACTAACACAGGTCATGAGTGGTACCTTCTTGAGTTGCCAAAACTTTTTTTTTTTAGTTTTCACTCTCAGTTTACTTTGTATTTCATGTGATTATGGTTGAGAGTGAAAAAGCATTTTAATTAAAGGCATTTCTGTAATGAATGATTAATTGCTTTTTAAAAAAACAAACAGAGAAGAGTGAATAGTAAAATAAGAACTTTCACCTTATTATGCTAATAAATCATGGAAAATATTGCCCTTAGATAAAAGTCATGTACTAAATTAGAGTCAACAATGACATCAATAATTATATTCGGGAATTGGATGGCTAACAGGAAATCTAGAAGGCATAATTAATGATTAATTATGAATAATATTTTATTAAATCCGAAAACTTAAACTAAGAATCAAATTACCTTTTTATGTAGATTAATCAGTTGTGATTATGTAGTCAATTCTGTTCACTTCCTAGGGATGGAAGAGTGAGGTGTAAAGGTGAAGACAGGGGACCTGAAATAAGCTTTCTTATAATAATTTCTGTGGAATCCTGAACAGTCAATATTCATGAATACATATACCAATAATATAAATCGTACTTATGTATCTACATACACACATATATGACTCTCAGTAGTGAATCTAAAAATGTGGTTCACAAATGACCTGCATCAAAACAGCTGGAATGCTTGATTCTTGGGTTTCACCCCCAACTGCTGTAATTGTAAGTCTTTGAGCCTGAGGTCAAGGAATCTGCATTTAGACAATGACCCCCCAGTGGTTCTTATGTATCACAACATTCAAAAACCACCTGTGGGAGAGGATCCTGAGCTCATCAATAGAATTGTTCTATTTGCTGAAGTAAAGAAATTCTGAGGAACTGAATAAGGAACATGCAAATCTCTATAGAACATTTGGTAGAGGAACTCTAATCTCTTCCCTATTCAGACCTCATTTCCTTTCTTGACAATGCCTTCTGCTGTAATCAGGAACTATTCACAAAGCTGTTCCTTCTGTTATTTATTTATTTGTGTCTATCAGCTTGATGGATAGATGAACAGGCTCTGGAGCAGACATACATGACCTACTTTGCTAGGGCAGTTTCACTTGCCTTCCGTTTCCCCCATGAGGGGATTTGCAGTGGACCATTGATTTTTGAGTTGGTTTAGATTAGAGATGGCCAAATTAGTCTTAATTTAGGCTGTGTCATTGTATTCAGTACCGTTCAGGAAGGACGATATGAAATACAAATACATTTACCCTTCACTTTCTCTTGTTACATAAAAGAATTTCAGGTTACTAAGAAACATGAGGAAATATATTATTTTGTCTCTGTCTCCTGCCCAACTACATTCTTGAACTTGAGTTAATTTTCCTCGGAGAACTTTACTTTTCCTCCTCTTATGTTTAGCTTGAGCCTTTTGGGCTTTGTTATTGAACCTGTGAATTACAGCCTCCTGAAACAAGGGGAGCTTTCAGCCTTCACTGAGAGTCTCTTTATGTTGCTCTTAAAGATATACATTCTCACTAAACCTTGTTCCTTGCATTTCTAGATCAAGAAAGGTTCATCCTCTTTCCAGCACTTTCCTGCCTCCCTGGATATATGCCTTAGCTGAGTTCATCACATCCTAGCCTTAGGGTATATTTCCTAATGAAATTTTAAAGTGGAAAGGCCATTCTATTATGCTTAAGAAACCAAAAACGACTTTTTACGTTTGTGTGAAGAACACCAAAGCCCTTCTTCAATACTAACAGAAGGAGGGGTGGGAAGGATGGTGGTGATATTGCTTTGTATACTGATAGAGGTAGAAGCGAGATGCATTGAGTTTAATTCAATTCTAGGCATAGTTCAGAAAAAGCAGAGTGGAACTCAATAGAAGACTAACTGCCGACTCAGACTGTTCACATCTGAAAATAAGTCCTCTTTGTCCTTGTAATTGAACTTGCTGAAGAGGCCGTGAGGTATAATCACATAGAATTAGGACTCTGGTGTCAGATTACCTGGGTTTAAGATGCAGACTTGACCATTTACAAGTTGTGGGCCTTGGGCATGTTGTTTTACATCTCTGTTCCACAGTTTTCTCTTCTGTGATGTAAGATGGATCATATCTCTGCCCCATAGGGTTGATGTGCAATTAACTGAGATAGTTGAGTTTCAGGAACTAATTAGTGTTCAATAAAGAAGTACAAGTTAGGCTATTCTGATTGTTGCTTTGACTCTGCTATCCATTACAGTAACACTACCACCTTGCAGTTGCAAGTCACTACTTGGCCCCTGATAATCTGTGATCTAATCATTCCTATCACATTTAGCTTTCCCAGTTCAGCAGCTGTGGTTCTCACCGTAAGGTCTGGAGAAAAGCAATCTCAGAGCTCTTCAGAGATGCTGGGGCTCTCACAAATTTGTGTCTCACAGTTGGGGTGAAAGTTGTGTCTTCTGGACTCTCCCAAGGTAGACGTGTAGGTCCCTCATGACAAACCCACTCTAATATTGCAATCTCTTTAAGGCTTTGAATTCCTTCCGCCACAGTAAACCAAGGCAGGTCTGGTTTTTCTAACTCGCTCTCTCTGGAGCGCCTCTTGGTCCATGTTTCATTCAACATAACAAAACAAAGTATCAGAGCACTTGCTAACTCCCTGAAGTGCAATATTGAATATAGATTCTCTGTTTAGTGGTACCGTATCAATAAATTTGGCTTGATCCAACTCTTTGGGTTTTTTAAATACGATTATTTCACACCCTTACTATCTCCCATACTTATTTGCTAAATTTTTGTTTATATAAATTAGAAAACTCTAGTAGTTATTTTGAAGTACAGCATGTCTCCTCATGGTCATACTCACCTTTTGGTGCCTACTGGGACTTAAGTCTAGTTATAGGTCTAGAAACAAAAAAGGACAGTAGAGTGGGTCTTGAGGAGAATTAGCTTTGTCTTGCAGGGCAATTGCCTCAGGGAAAGCCATATACAGCTTTCTCAGGCAATGCAGATTTACTTTTCTCATATGGGGGTGAAAAAACTGATACTGCTAGAGGTGGAGAGGCTGCTTCATCTGGCAAAAACGACTCATCAGAATTTAAGGGGTCAATGTTTTTCTTTTTATCAAGGCTTTCTCACACATCTGCATTCTAACTTTCAGAATTCCAATGTTTTAAAAAAATTTATAACTGATATATAATAATTGTACATATGTATAGAATACCATATGATGTTTTGATATGTATAAATTGTGTAATGATCAAACAGTAATTAGTATATCCTTCCAATCAGTGCCCTCAGTTTTACAATAGACATGTAGAGAAATTGGGAATTCCATTTGCACTGTAAGTCTGCCACTCACAGGAAAAGATTTTAAGTCTGATTTTCAGCAAGCGTTGTCCTCTGGCTACAGAAGGTAAGTATTTCTTTCAGGGTAGACATAGATGCTTTCAGGTCATTTATATGATGTGAAACGTGAGCTGGGAATTTGAATCCCTAAGCTATTTTTAGACTTTCACCACTTTGTCCAGCAACATTGAGTACAACCAGTCAATCTTACTATAATCTCTAGTTTGACAAAAATGCTCAGAAGTATCATATACATGTTTACTTGGATCCTTGTTTTTTTTTTGTAAATGTTTAAGAGGCCCTTTGTGATGTATTGCATAACTCTATTGCCATGTCACACCATTGATTCTCCGTTCTCTCTGTACCGTTAGTCATTAATGTTTTTAAATCTAACCAAATTAAAGACTCAAGTCCAGAAACCTTAGAACCAATTCAAGAAATTTATTCTAAAGATTCTTTTCCTCTTAGTTGGATAGTGCTGCCATAACAAAATAACACAGATTGTGTGGCTTAAACAACACAAATTTATTTTCTTTCAGTTCTTGAGGCCAGAAAATCAAAGTGCCATCAGTCTTGTTTTCAGGTGAGACATCTCTCTTTGCCTTGCAGCTATCTTCTCACTTTGTTCTCACATGGCTTGTTGTCTGTGTGTGCACACTCCTGATGTCTTCTCCTCTTATTATTATAAGGGCAGCAGTCCTGATGGAATTCGAGTCCCACACTTATGACCTCATTTAACCTTAATAACCTCCTTACTGGCCATATTTCCAAAAATAGTCATGTTAGAGGCTAAGGCTTTGACATATAAGTTTTGAGGGGTACTTCAGTTTATATCATGCTTATATTATGCATGGGCAAATGTTCTGTAAACAACAAAAGAGATAATGGATAGAATCTTATTTATTTATTTATTTATTTATTTGGTTCCCAAGTTTTATTCAAGAATCCATACAAAATACTGAAGATAAATGAATTTTAATACTCATCTTTCTCCTCTTCTTCATCCTGGTTAATTTGGAAGTAACATAACTCATAACTCTCTTTGCTGTTAGCAACTACGCACAACCAATCACGTAGATTATTCTTCTTCAAATATTTTTTGATGAGATATTTCAAATACCTTTCTGGAAAAAGGCACCTTGGAAGTCACAGTGATCTTGCTCTTGCGCCTTTCAATAGTCACAACCCCTCCACTGAGATTCCCAGCTTTTCCGTTCACTTTGATCTTCTCTTGCAAAAACTGCACAAAATTGGTTGCATCCATGATTCCATCTTCTACAGGGTGGGTGCAATCAAGAGTGAACTTCAGAACCTGCTTCTTTTTTGCCCCCCTTCGCCCAAGCTTTATCATGGGTACCATGGCGGTAGTGGACTTACATTTCTTCATAAGAAACTACACCATCAAAACATGATGGGGCAACTCCCAAGTGTCATGAATTTAAAATTATATTTACATACAATTAACTGAGAACAAACAGAAATTCATGTCCTGCGATTTTGCCCAGGAAATGCTGGAGTTTCAGCCCTCTTCTATGTTTGTTTGAAACAAATTTTTTTAGAATGTAGAAATCAACACAGAATGTCATTTTATTCTCAGTTATAACTCAGGATAAGCTGAAACTATTTCACTTGTTTTGATTCCCTGAGAATTGCACATTTAATAACTGAGTAATATTAGCAATTATAATAATACTATAATGATAGAATAGCCACTTTTTAGTGGGAACTTACTTTGTGTCACATACTGTGCTGCACACTTTTCATATATGAACAGTATTCCTTACCAAAAAAACTTTACATAAAACAACACAATTTTTGGAGTGATAAAATAATGAGGTTCTGTGAGGTGGAATGACTTTCCCAAGACTGAATAGCTCTTATATAATGATGTGTGAAACAAAACCAGATCCAGTTGCGGGGAGAGCCTGATCTATTCAGTGGATTCTTATAAGACAAAGTACATTTTTAAAACATTTCCCATTGATTAAAAATAAAATAAAATTCATATGTTATCACATCACTCCATAATATACATGAAATGCAATGATCTGTCGTACTTAAGTATGACTGCCTACAAACCTTAGACTGAGCATAGACGGAGCATAGACTAAATTAATTTTACATATTTAAAGAGGATAAAGTGAAACCTCAGAGAAGAAAATATATTGTTCCTGCTTGGCAATGACTGCATTTTTTTCTGTATATCTTTTTTTTTGCATATTTTTAAAAAAGGCATGTCTTAACTAAAAATCATTACAAACAGTGAATTGAGAGCTTCAAAGTTACCAAGATGTCCTATAAAACATTAGGAAATATCTCTAGTCTATACTGCAATCACCTGACTCTGAGAATCTCTTTTTTTAAAAGAGTGGATGCAAAGTATTTTTTGATTGCACAATTCTATAAAAAAATACACAGCTCTGAAATGGGTATTGTTTGTTTATTATTTTCGGTCCAAGTTACCAAGATGGCTTGCCTACAATCTACAACAACCTGACTCCTTACACTTTCCTTTTCAGTCTATTCTCAGAAGCCAGAATGATCCTTTTTAAATGTAAACCAAATCATATGGTCAAATCCCCAAGATAGCATCCCTTTTCAGCCAGAAAAAAAATCAAATTTCTTACTGAGTCCTACACCTTTCTCTCACCTTTCGTCACCTTTATTACCCTGCTCCTCTGATCTAGCCACACCACTAGTTTCCTTGCCTTTCCTTAAATATGTCAAGCCTGGTCCTACCTCAAGGCCTGTGAGTCACAGTATGATCTTCCTAGATCTCTGCCGGGTTCCCTCCCTTACATCTCTCGGTCCAAATGCCACATCTTCAAACAGCCTTATCACACCTTCCTTCTGAAGTAGCCTATTCTCTTTCATAAAGCTCCAGTTCTGTTCTATTGTTTTGGCCATTTTTTGCTTTGTATTACTTATCGCCACTTGATGCATATTTACATGTTCAGCATATTTACATGTTCAATTTCTGACTCACCCCATGGACCCTCTATGAGAGATTTTATCACTTTGGTTCATACCTGCATCCTCATGTCTAAAATAGTATTTGACACATAGAGGGTACTCAACATTGTTGAGCAGATGAATGAGCAAACTAAAGGATATGTTTACTACAGAGTAACACATTATGTGTATTCTAAAACTTGCACAAAATAGAAATTGTTTTAAAGAATACCATAAAAATATATACAAACAAAAGCTCTAATATTTTCTTCTGTATTTTAATGGAGTGCTTTGGGGTGTTCTATAAAACAGAGTAGTCAAAAGAGTAAAAGAATACCCAACCTTTTGTTTCTGCATTTATATTGTACAACGATTCACTTTAGACCCCTCTTGATAAAACATTTTTTAAATCTGTAACTCATAAGAATTTAAAAATAGAAGTAAAGTAGTAAGTTGCTCAAAATTTTCAGATCATTTGGGTCTGTCCTTCCTTGTGATCCTCTGAATCTGGTTGATCTTTTTGTACATTCTGGCTCGTCTGACACAGGTAAACCAGCCTCTTACAAAAGAATTTGATTTGCCAGGCCAACTTACTTTCAAATTGAAGCACTTTCTGTCTTCTAGCCTTCTGATATCTGTTTTCTTCTCCTGACTTTCAGCATCTGATTTTGCCCTCTTGAATTTAGTTCTGTCCTCATTTGGTTCACCCTCCTCTCTCAGCTGCATG
>CAUYQG010091158.1:0-12607 GCA_963574415.1 Tarsius wallacei | reverse complement strand
AAATCATGAATTTCGCAGCAACCTGGATGGAACTAGAGTCTATAATACTGAGTGACCTCTCACAGAAACAAAGAACTGAGTATCACATGTTCTCACTCATATAGTAGACCTTGATCATTCAACGTATTACCATAAGAAAATGACTGACAGTGGTGGGAAACTATGGGGGGAGGGGGAGGGTGATGGGATTAATGGTAATAAATATCTGTCTGGGGATGAGGAGACACCTCTTATCAACAAGGGTGCCCGAACTAAGCATATTAGTATACCTAACCCTTAACTGTACCCTATAATATCATAATAAAAAATATTGAATTAAAAAATAAATAAATAAATAAAGCAACTGGAAACTTTCTTCAGCAATCCTCAACCTCAGTGGAGTAATCCTCTAAAAATTAGGCTTTGACTGTTTTGGCTTAGTGCTAAGTAAGTTCCTTGCTTGGCAACAATTCAAGCCACTAGGCTGGGCGAGGTGGGTCGTGCCTGTAATCGCAGCAATTTGGGAGGCTAAGGCAAGAGGATTGCTTGAGCCTAAGAGTCCAAGACCAGCCTTGGCAGCATAGTGACATCTCTAAAAAAAAAATCAAAAAATGGGTTGGGGGTGGTAGCAGCTGCCTGTAGTCTCAGCGACTTATGAGGCTGCTGTGAGCCGTGATCATACCACTGCACTCCAATCTGCGTGATAGATTGAGACCCAAACTCTAAAAAATAAAAATAAAAAAAGAATTCAAGTTACCTTCAGCTAATACAGCATTCTCTAGCAGATTTACCATGAACTAGGGAAGAAATGGCTACACCTTCCTTAACCAGAACTCTACAAGAGCAGTTTTAAGAAAAATGGCAGAAGTAGAGGGTGGTTGGTGGGATTGGTTTTGGAGCCCCTTTCCTAAAAAAAATTAGCCATGCTGCAGACTTCAAAGATTTCCTGGACTTATTTTTCCATCATTGTTTCCTCATGCATTGGAAGTATATGAAGCAGGTTTGCCAATTACCAATCCCAAGAGAGGATTCCCACTGCGAAGAGAATAGCAAAGATCACACTATGCCACCACCCAAGACAGGAGTCTCCACATCTAAGTCCACTGCCTCCTGGCTATTGTTCAGGTCCACCATGTGCTGATTCCTTATTTGTCTGAATTTGGTGAGACAGGACAAACCCACATGCAGTAAGTTTTGCAAAGCAGGTCTATTATTTACAGAAAGGCAGCAAGGGACAAAAGCCTCAGATCTATCATGAGTTGGCTCCCTGAGACTCAAGGAAGCTGTCCAGGCCGGATGGCATCTCAGATCACAGCTGAGAGACCCCAAAGGGCAGCCTACCCTTGGTTAAATATCTTAGGGGGTCTTCTGAGTCCCTGGGCAGTTTCTCCCTAACCTAAGATGTTACATTCCAAAGGAGGGACAGAAACAAGGCTGATTCATCATCACCTGCTTTCTGGACCATTTCAGGGAGTTCCTTCCTATCTCAGGTACTGCATTCTCAGTACATTCCACAGTATTTTTGAGAACTACGAGCAAGAGAGTTCAGAGAACTGGGTTGGTCCAAGGTTACCAAGAGAACTGTCCTACAGAGAGAGAGGGAGAGCTCCACCACTATCTTTCTATACCTATGTTTACACCTATTTTTAAATTTCAAGCCATGGAAGACCAGGCTATTCATGGTTTAGGATACCATTATTTTAAAACAATGTTATATGGTATAGATAGCTTCCCTCAACTTTAAGAAAACATTTTAAAGTATTCACAGTTCTGTAAGTTTCTGAAAAGAAACCTTCTGGTGAGTTTGGTTTGCCAAATCCTAAGTTTAAAATCTATGCAGTCATACATATTCTTTACAAAAGAACTTCTGTGACCCAAAGAAGTGCTATCAACATTAACAGGACAGTGAATCAAATTCATAAGAATTTTAAAGAGTAGAGAAAACGGCTTACATTTTTGAAGACTGTAGAAACCTGGAATATACAAAGTAACCCTGAAATACTTTCAAAAAATCCAATTTGCAATGTTTAAAAAGCATATGATATGAAACTCACTTTCTTCTATCTTAAAAAGGAAAACAGACTTTATTCACAAGCAGTGAGCTCTACTTTAGGGAGATCTTTTAAATATTCACAAGGCAGGAGCTCAAATCTTTAACTCCTCTACATCATTAGGGAATAAATGATTTCTCAGATAAAGAATAATAGTTTCCATTGTGACTTTTTATCTTTTATTTATTTTTTATTTTTTGAGTTGGAGTCTCACTCTGTTGCCCAGACTGGAGTGCAGTGGCATGCTCACGGCCACTACAGCCTCGAGATGCTGGGCTCAGGTGATCCTTCCACCTCAGCCTTCCAAATAGCTGGAACTACAGGCATGCGCCACCACTCCTGGCTAATTTTTTGATTTACTGTGGAGATGGGGTCTCACCAAGTTACCCAGGCTGATCTCGAACCTGTGGGCTCAGGCAATCCTCTCATGTCGGGCTCCCAAAGTCTTGGGATTATAGGCATGAACCACTGTACCTGGCCCATTGTGACTTTTTAAATGTGTAAATGTATATTATCACATCTTCAGGAGAGGATTCTACTGATGTTTCATTATCTTGTTTTTGTTTTTTTCTTGCAATTGTTTCTTGTCAACTAAATCTCACACTCATGTATTATCCAGTATGCTGTTCATTCTTCTACTTTGAGTAGCTGAACCTAAGGTCTTTTCCAGGTTATTAGAACTGTCAAATGATACTGACATTTGAACTGATGATCTGTAATCTATTTGTTACCACTAAATCTACTGTCTACATGCAAATCATTCCACATAATTCCTAGTGGGAAACTGGCAGATTTCATGATATCCTGAATCCTGAGCAAGGCAGCACTGTGGGCATCATCCTCTCTAGTTATGCTGTCATCAACATTGCTGCTTATATAATTACTCAGCACAGGATTTTGAGTGTCTTGCATGTTGCAAACACTGTACTAATGTTACAGGTGCTCAAAAAACTATTACAATAGAACTTTTAACTCTCTAGCACCCTGAGAAGGAGAGTGCATCATATATTTTCAAATCTCCACCCACAACAACCCCACCAATCACAATAGGTACACATCTATAAAATTTCGATTTTCAAAGAATGAAACCAAATACCATCCTTTAAAAAATGAGAATGTCTATCTCGTGTTTATTGTTATCATATTTAGAAATTGATTTAAATAGGAGATAAATTAACAGTTAAAATTTGAAAAATATAAGAAGTTATTCAATAAGAAGCCTTCCCCACTTCTTTGCCTCCTGCTACTCTGCTTCTTTCCCTATAGGCAACTGACATTACTAATATCACATATATCCTCCCAGGAATATTTTGTGCATATACAAATAAATTCATTTCATACCCAAGTATAAATGCTCTGTCCATACTGCTAGACACTGCCATCAGTTAGGTACCATACAAGTTTGCTTAAAGCTTTCTTCACTCTTATTCCATTGAGTGATTGTACTATAATTTAATTAAATAGGCACTTACTAATGGACATTTAGATGTCTCGAGATATTTTTTTCCCCAAACCTTTTACTATTACAAATAATGCTGGAAAAAAATAAGTTTGTAGGCTTCTTATTTTACATAATACGTGTATATCAGGAATTACTAAATTCAGAGCACGTGTGTTTGTGATTTTGATACACATTGTTAAATTCCTTAGTAAAGTTCTACCAATGGAAATTCCTGCCAGCAACATATGAAAATGAGTTTTCCCCAAAACTTAGAGCAGTAATTACCACATTTTTGATATTTGCAAATCAGGTGTTTGAGAAATGGGTTCTAAGTGCAGTTTGAACTTATATTTCTCCCGGGTGAAGTTGAACATCTATGATACACTTCACAGCTGTTGATATTTCTTTGCCAGTAAATTGTCTCTTCATATCTTTTGCCCAATTTCGAGTAGTATGTCTGTTAACTTGTAAATTTAGATTGGGACATCCAGATTAATTTTAATACATACTATGAAATATGTATATCATATTCAAATTATGCATACTCATAAACTAGATAGATTTGTATCCAACTACTTTTTTTCCCAGATTGCTACCCAGTTGTACAACAACAGTAATTGAAAAGCCCTTGTTTCCACATTCAGTTCTTGTATGTATTTGTGCCTATTTCTGGATCCCTATTCTGATAGTAAGTATTTTTTAATCTTGATTTTTATTACTGATAATTTATGATTTATTTCAGTATTTTTAGTTACCCCCTTCATTATCCTTTTTATTTTTTCTAATTTTGTGGTTACCCTTGCTCATTTATTTCTTAATGCAAATTTTAGGATGCGCTTGTTCCAAATCAAAATATAGAGATATTATTTTTATTGAACTCATTAAATTTAAAAACTGACCCAAAGACTTGATAATATGATGATGTTGAGAATATTATATGCCTTTGCAGTTGTTAAAATACTGTTTTAAATTCATTAATATGTTTTAACTTTTCTTCAGTTAATTATTTTAGTTATCCATGTATCCTACCATACCATTTGCAAATAATTATAGTAATTTTCTTTTTTAAAGAAAATGTCTTTAATATTTTTTTTCTTGCCTAATTATATTGGATATTACTTCCAGAGCTGTGCTAAATAGTAATGGCAATAGTGGAAACACTCCTCTGGTCTTATTTTGGAAGATATAGGTTAAGAGAGATTTCTACTTTTATCTTGTTATGAAATACTCTTCAATAACTGCTTTATTAAAGTTATTAAAGAAAAAACTCGTAAACATAAAAACAAAAGGCCAAGGACATTTTTAAATGAAGCACATGAAAAATTGTCACAACTTCCCATCTCTCATCCTTTTTTCTTTCTGAACCAAACACCATGTAGCTTTATAAATTGTTTTCCAATTTATAAAAATAAGAGTCTGTCACTCTCTATTTAATACTTCCAATGGCTTCAATTATTGCGGGGAGCTACCCAAACACCTTGGGAGTGAAAGTAGAACCCTTCAAAATATGTTCTTAATCAATCGTTGCTATCTTAATCTTCCAAATTTACATGCAAAAGCCATATAGTCTTGCTATGTCAGAAAATTTACCATCCATTAACAATCTGGTCATTTTTGTTATTTTATGGTTTTGCTTCTATAGTTTCTTTTGACATAAATCCTTCCTCATCCCTGAATTTATCAAACTTCTTCTCTACTTAATTTTCTGAACATTCTTCAAAAATATAATTATTTCTCTATTATACTACATTGCTTCCATCTCCACACATTCATCCATAGAAAATGACTCACTCCCTTAGATATGGTTGAATACCAGGTTTTCAATCCTCTGATATGTCTTTTATCACAGTATAACAAGATGGCATAATTATCATATTTGCCTTAGAAGAGAATTGTATTCTATGGAAAAAAAATGATCATTATGGAAACAGCCATAGTGTCTTAGTCATATTTGTAACTTTAGTGCCTAGTACCTTACCTAGAGTAGAGTAGATGCTCATTAAATGGCTTTTGAGCTAAAAATGGATCCAACAATAAGTGAAAATCATAATTATATTACCAAAAAATGCCTAGTTAAGGGGCTATTTAATCAGCATTAATATATTAAAATAATCAAACATATGAAATCATTTTATCATGATAATGAATATAACAATATATTTTGAGACTACTGATATATGCTATCAATAATTGTTACATATGGATGTGCACAGCTTTTCAAAATTGTATTTACAGACTATGTATAGGCAAAACTAAGTGCTATAATTGTTCTCTGTATATGTGCCATAAAGTGACTCATGAAATAAATTTTGAACATAGTTTCTAAAATACATAACTATAATCTCCATCTTATTTATTTTACCAATTTGCCTAGGAAAATTTCTTACTAGATTTTACAAAGGCAAACCTTGTAAAACTATCATGAAGAACAAGTGTCTAGATTCTGAATAATTGTGGCATCCCTAAATGACAAAATATTGCTGTGATGACTTATTTGCGTCACTGCTACACATATTAAAATGAAGCAGAGTGCAGAAATATTAAGAAATGTGAATGAACTGAAGACACAAATGTAACTTGGATACTCGAAGATACAGAAATGCATATTTAATTTCATCTTGTGAATAAAAAAATACTCCTAAAATAGAATGGCCTAAAATCACTTAAGACTCAATATTTTTCATGCTAAAATATTCTATGACTAAACTGATCAACCTTTGTTTTTTTCTCTTGTCCTCTGAGAAATATGTGGCATAATTATTTTTCTTTTTAGCTTAATACCTGCTTCCTAGCATGGAGCAAATTATGGTAGATGTGCACTAAAGTTTACTGATGGCATTTTAGCCAATCATATGTTATTTTATTTGTTAGTTTAACCACTCATATTTAATAATTCTACTACACATAAGATATTATTTACTAAGAAAATTTCAGCATTAATACAGTATAAGCTTCCAGAGGAAATAATTCGGTATCTTCACAATCTCGAAAAGACAAATAGATGCATAAATGCAGGGACCAAACAAAGCAAAAAATTTACTAATTTAGTCTTTTTCTTACTTTTATCATGCACACCAGATACATTTTCCAAATCTAGTATCTGCTGACCTAGACTACCATGTAGCTGGGTTTTTTACACAAAGATTAATTCTCTTTCCTTTCCAATTTTCTGAATAAGTATGAAGAAATTACTTCATTTTAGGTTTTGGCCATGTCTAGAAACTAAAAAAATCTTTTCTTTGCCATTAAAAAATAAAGCTTATAGTACTACAGATGAAGCACTTTTAAAAAACCTATGTATAAAGCTGTATGAAGGAGTCCATAGCCAGACTGAGTAGCTTCTCTCATGCAGCATGAATGGTGTCTGAGTTAGATTTAGAAGAGGAGAAACATGTGATGAAGTGATGAAGTGAAAGAAGAGACACAAAGAAGATTATTTAAAAATATATTTAAGTAAATGCTAAGAAGAAGGAAGGGAAGGAGAAGGAGAAGAGAAACGACAATACCAAATATTTTAGAGAAACTGAGAAAAAAGTTTCCTATTCTAAAGCTTGTTTTGTGAAAAAAGTGAGTGTCTAATATAGTTAGGTAAGCCCAACCTGGTCTACACACCAGTAATTTAGCATAATTTGGAAATCTCAATGTCAAGGGTAGTGAAAGATCTGATGTTTCAGTCTAGTTGCAAGTTCAAATGTCACATTTTAATGAATACTGCCTGTGATTACTAATTTTATGTCAACTTGACTGTGTTCATGGATGCCCAAATAGCTGGTACAATGTTATTTTGGGGGTGTATCTGTGAGGGTGTTTCTGGAAGAGATTAACACTTGAATCAGTTCATCAAGCAAAAAACATCACCCTCACCGATGTTGGTGGGCCTCAGTCAATCCACCGAGGATCCAAATAGAGTAAAAAAACCAAGGAAGGGCAAATTTGCTCTTTCTACTTGAGCCAGGACATCCATCTTCCCTTGCTCTCAGACATCAGTGCTTCTGGTTTTAGGGGTTTCACACTCAGACAGGACCTTACACTATTTGCTCCCCTGATTCTCAGGTCTCTGGGCTTAGACAGGAATCCCACCACTGACTTTCCTGGGCCTCCAGCTTGCAAATAGCAGATCATGAGACTTCTCAGCCTCTATAATTGCATGAGTCAATTCCTCAAAATAAATGTCTTTCTAAACATCTATACATATGTATCCTATTGATTCTGTTTCCCTGGAGAACCCTTACACTGACGAAAAACATAAGATTCCTGGGTAATGAACAAAACACATTTCTCTCAACACAGCAAGTAGCATGGACATTAGCATATTTGATATCTGTTCTTTACATCCAAATCTCACAGGGTGTTAGAAAAAAGAGGTAGGAGATAGTTGCACATGCAGTAGATTGTGTCACAGAAGAGGAGCCCTGTGTTTAAGGAACCTGAATCATTTATACTGGATAGTAAGCCTGCTTGCCCTTTACTCAAGAAAGAGGCACCATTTAACTCCATCGCTCAAGGCTCTTTGTTACAAAAATAGCCTTGAAAATAAGGTCTGCAACAAAGGCACTCAGTGTTTCTGCTTTCAAGTTGTTCAGAAACTCATGAATCTCATGGAAATTTCTCTCCCAACCTTCAGTATTGATTATTGACTGATTACATGTATATTTAGGCATGTGTATGTTTATGATATGTCTCATGTATATATGTGGGAGTATTCACACTGAACTCTCATATAGTACATCCTTATAAAAATGTTGCCAAACCATAACAACTTTTGTTAAAATACTATATTTCTTTTTCATATTTATCTTGTTATCTTATGCAGAAGAAAGCAATTTTTCCCAATTTTATGTCTATACTTTCTTCATCTTTTTTTTCTTCCTCTTGTTCTTAAAGAACAAAAACTTCTTCCTAATAGATAGCAGTACATTTATTTTTTTAGGCCCATTTTATTTTTGTTTTTGTTTTCAAAGTATTAACTTTCAGGTCATCTGAATCTTGATTTCTGAATTTCTTCTCCACATCACCAATTTCTTACATTCTGAGCCTCCATTGTAAATCAAATTGTAAAAGTTTTTTTTTTTTTTTTAAAGTAGAATATTGCCTCTTCAAAGCTTAAGGAAGAAGAGTAAAATAATAGTAATGAAATTCTGTAAAAATTACCACTTATGTATTTAACTCATATATTCAATCATTTATATAATTACAAACAGAGAAATATTCATACACGTGGTAAGTTGGTTATATATTTGGGTTATGGAGTCAGATTACTAATTTCACATTCAGGCTCTGCTATTCAGAGAAAAGAAAGCTCAGTTTCCTCATATACTAGAGGTGGGGAGGAGTTTGGATTTTTTTTGGAGGGTGAACCCCTTGTATTACATGCCTCCCTCTCCCTCGCTCCCACCCCATCAGGTAAATGTTTTTGGAACCCATTGGTATCAGTGCATCAGCTAGTGTGAGAAGCTGTGTTCAGCTTCAGTGATTTTTTTTTGAGACTTTTTCAGTGTATGCCCATTTCATGATGGGTGATTTATCAGTACACCTGCCCGCATGGCACTGAGTGTTCAGCAATTTTTGATAAATAATGGCACGACCCCCATGTTCCACCCTCCCTATTCACCCAATCTCAATCCAATCAACCTTTTATTCATTTCCCTGTTTGAAAAAAGTCCTGAAAGTGAAATGTTTGCGATGTGGAAGAGGTAAAACAAAAAACGATGGAAACACTAAAAAACATCAAAAACTGTCTTGAACAGTTTTAAAAGTGTCTCAATAGGTGTGTTGCAGCAAATGGAGAGTACTTTAAAGGTGACTGAAGTTTAAGCACGTAAGAATTAGTACACAATTTTTTATAAATAAATTTTGGGTTTTGGAGGAACTCCCCTCTTGTATGGAAATAGATTTGTAGCAGTGTAAGATTGCTGTGAACATGAGATAATATTGCAGCTTTTAGAGGACTGTTTAGACCTAATAAATGCACAGTAAATGCTAGGTATTATTACAATGCAGAGTGATGCAGAAAGACGTGGGTTTCCAGGCACCAAGGAGTAAGCTGCCCAATGCTTCTAGACATCCGTATCCTTGTCTGTAAAATTAGTATTACAGTACTTGATTTCTTGAGTTTAATCCAACACCAAGATTCTGTTGTTCTGTGACTATAATTACATGTTATCTTGATTATGAAATGTCACATTATGGTGAAGTTCAATCATGAACAACCAACATAACTATTACTATAATTTTATTATTATTGTGATTATTATTATGCAGACAACTGTAATTATTATTTTGATTGCTAGTAATTATTTAGCTTTTTCTCAGTAAGACAGTAGTGTTTTGCAATCATCTTATTTCTTCCTGAGAAAAATTCTTAAGTACTATTAATATTTCTGTTTTACAAATGAGGGAACTAAAGCTTAGAGGTGTTAATGAATTGACTAAGGTCATTTAACTGGGAAGTGCTAAGAATAAAGCATGAAGAGTGAAGCAACAGAGATGCAACCAAAAAAATTAGGATGATAGATAAGAATTTTAAGATCAGTGGTTTCTATAGTCGTTAGATTATAAATTTCTGAAAAAAAATTGTAAGTTTCTCAAAGACAAGAATCATTTATTTGCTCCCTGGTTTCCTTATGAATTTGTGTGAAGAGAATAAGCTCTCAGTAAAAACATAGGGATCAAATCAATGAGATAATCAGCCTGTTCTTCTAGTAACATCTTAATAATAGATTTGTTTCTTTTGGTGGGATGTGGGCAGCCTCAAGCCATGAAAGGAGAAAATCTTTTTAAAATTGTATGTCTGAGTAAATATAGAATAGCTAGCTACTCACCACATAGTATGTTGTGGTTGAAGGGCACTTCAATGTCCTGGTATATTGATTTTTGAACCCAGCACAGCATATGGATTTCAGAAGCTCTAGTTGAGAGTGTTTTTGTAGAAGAGAAATTTTGATGCAATGTTGACAGTGATCATGGATGTCCCATGTGAACATCAAATGGTTGGCAGAAGACAGGCAAAGTGGAGAACACCACTTAGAGCAGAAGGTCGGGTAGACATCTGTCCTTGCTAAAGTTGTACCAAGTTCTAATGAACTGTGGCAGACTGAGAATGTCACCATCTCTTGTAGTTAAAATTTAGATGATCTTTGTTTGAATAGAGAGTTTTTTTTTAAAATTTGAAGTCTTGAGTTTTAAATTATCTCAAAATCTCAATTACCTGTACTTTTTTTCTCAAGCTTAATGAGAAAAAACACAAGCACTATTTAAACAAAAGGATCACAAATCAGGAGTGGATCATGTTGACATAATACAATTTTCTTTCTAGCTCTTAGCATGAAGCTTTAAAATGATGCCCAGGTTTTCCAATTCACAAAAGCAATGTAGAATATTATCAGTATCAGGCTGATATGCAGATAGTTAGACAATGCAGACTTTCATCTGTTTAACCAAAAGCATGTGGCAAAACATGAGCTCTTATGTTGTTTTGTTTAAACTGTCATTACCTTCTCTTCCAATGCTTCATAAAGCAAGAGTGAATTAGAATAAAAAATTTCATTTAGGTATTAATAAAAAATATAGGATAATCATATTCTAAAAACAATAAGATTAACTACTACTTGCTCAGATCATAATGTGTCAGATAACAAGCTAGTCATTTTTTATGTATCATTTCTGCATTAACTTACTTTAGAGATGAAGAAACTGGCCTTTGGAAAGATTAAATAACAAGCCAAAGTCACCTGATTGGGAAGTGTCTGAGACCCACTGATGGTCTTTAAGTTCAGACTCCAAAGTCTCAAGCAATATCATGTGGCCTTCAATAAACTCGTATTCATATCAATAAATACTATTACAAAGGGGTTGTGAACCTGTAGAGCATCTCCAAAATGGTACTTGTTGATCCTGAACAGCATGAAAAATAAAACCACCCTCATAAACTTTATAACATTAATCAGAAAAGAGGGGGGGGGAATGAGAAAAATAAACAAGCTCGCAGCCCATTGAGCACTATCCCGGGGTTAGCTTGGTCTCTAACCCGCTTCCTCCTGGGGTTTGGTGCCTATTGCTTTAGCATCACATAAATCCAATGACAAGATTATAGTTTCCCTTAACTGCTCTACAGATAACAACTTGAACATCATAAAACATTAATTTCTCCATTTGAGATATTCTTTCAGGTTCTGTGTACCAGTGAAACTACTGATGCCAGCTGATCTGAAGGACCCCACAAGAAGCTGACTTATTAAAGAATGTAGTTTCCACATCCTGATGATTTCATCCCCATGACTCCAACCAATCAACAACCCCATTTTTTTTGTCCCTCAATTTCCATGATCCCCTTAAAAACTCCATCCCAGGACACCTCATGGAGTAGATTTCAGGGTCTCTTCTCATCTCCTCACTCGGCGCCCTCCAAACTTCTTTCTCTGCTACAAACCCTACTGTCACAGTGCATTAGTCTATTACTGCTCAGTGGGAATATGAACCTTTGGTCCTGTAACAAAAATAATTTTGTATATCTAGGTTTTCCAAACTCTTTCCTGCCTTTTACTCTGTAAGGATGTTAACAGCTATTCCTAAAACATAAAAAAGTTAATGTAAAAGTAAATAAGTTGAAAAGGTGTTAGGAATAGCTTCCTTTTAAAACAACTGTTTTTTAAAAGATTGAACTTGTTTTTATTCATTGTTTCTTAATAAGTATTAAGGAATAAGCAAATTGGCAAGAAGTTGTATGTGGCATATAATTTATGAACAGATAGCTCTGATGCTCTGTTTGTATATGGAAGCTAGGGAACATTTCTAAATCTCAAGATTGTATATATCATGTAATTATTTATTGTTAATCTATGTTATATATTTTTTCTATTTCAACATTTGTAAATTTTTATTATTGTATATTTTATGAGTTTTTGTACAAATATATTCTTCATTGATCCATGGCCCTAAGATATTTAAAATGTGAAGTCATATAATTGTAAAATTATATTTAAATAAAATAAGTCCTGCCGGGCTCGGTGGCTCAGCCTGTAATCCCACGCCTTTGGGAGGCTGAGGTGAGTGGATTGCCTGAGCCCGCGGGTTCGAGACCCGCCTGGGCAAGCGAGACCTCATCTCTACAATAAATCAAAAAATTAGCCGGGCGTGG